>CM032662.1:50155829-50170986 GCA_019095985.1 Streblospio benedicti
TTATTTTTAATGATTTGGAAATCATAGGCAGATATTGGGTGCGCTGGAGGCATCCTCATTTTCCTACCAAAATTTTATTTTCATAGTTTTTGTTTCCATAGATCGCGCTTACGAAACACATGGAATCCCCTTTCTAAAAAGCCTGGATCTGCAATTTGAAATTATCACTTTCATA
Organism: Streblospio benedicti; assembly: GCA_019095985.1. Classification (NCBI taxonomy): domain Eukaryota; kingdom Metazoa; phylum Annelida; class Polychaeta; order Spionida; family Spionidae; genus Streblospio; species Streblospio benedicti. The sequence goes on from CM032662.1 coordinate 50,156,005, forward strand.
ATGTCACTATCAGGGCGAAACAATGACTGTAATTGATTGAAACGCAATGGCCGGGTATTTATTCCGCAGTTGACAAAGCCCCGGATGGGATTGTGTAAGTGTTGGCTTTAGCACGTTCATAGCCTCTAACCGTCAATTCATCTGCGTACATGGGGTGTGAACCAGGCAATTCGCTATTGGTTTTCGACCTACGAAATCTATAAGCCTTGGGACAAGAATGAAAAAATAAACAACTAGTCCTTTGGCTGGTCGTTTTTGTATGATTTACTCCAAGACCTCATTGAATATCGATACCTAATTTTGAAAATGGCATACTACAATGACGCCACCGCGTACAACCGAAATGATTGAATCACATATTTATTGTGGAAAAATCATTCAACTATATAGATTTTTTCTAAATTTAGCTTCTATGAAAGATATTACTGTTCGACTGTTCGACGTGCTCCTAATGCTCCATTAACCTCAAGTGGCCTCAATAGACAGGTGGTGTATATATGGAATTTCATTTTGGTCTCTAACTCTCTACCTATGTATGAAGACATGGTCTCACTACAGAAGTGGTCTTAATTGGATGTTCTATTGTATTATCAAGTAATCTGGATACGCATTACATTATAGATGTTTAAACTACATATTATGACATGATTCTACGAATGTCTGCAATATCTTTGACAGCAGCTCTCGCTGTCCAAGTCAATGAGAAGCACAACCCACGTTTATATCTGTGTTGTTTCCAGGCATGTCCATGTGTTTCTCTCCTATATTTATGCCAGGACGGAAATTACATAGCATGTATTTGTGTGACAGAGTGGGAAGTTTGATTTACGACTAGGAGGTCATGGGTTAGAGTTCCAGTAGAGTAGCATCTAGTAATGAATGTTGAGCAAATTCAGCCATAACCGGCCTAGTTGCACACTTCTTCATAGCATAGTACATACACGTACATGTAGTACATATCTGACGACGCAAGCATTTAAATGCGGGCACACTGCGGCTTCGTCCACTATATGTTCCATGGGGAGTTGAAAAAGAGACAAGGATGTGCCAGTATGGATCTGGTGTAAATGTGGGATGAGCGTATGGATAGCAAATCGCAGACGATTATCTAACGTATGTCAAACTTTTCTCATAGTCAATTGCCTTTATCCTGATCCTGAGCAAATACAGATCGGTTATAAATATATTGTATAGCCTATATAGTAATAGTGCTAGTGATTTATAGTCTCATTTATTCAGGGTGTTGTCCCGTTTTGGATAAATGCAAGCCGATTGACTGTACAGATAATATCCTATAATATCCCATTTGTGCATTGGATTTCATTCAACTTTCTGACAACAATTCAGCTTTGTGTTTTCCACTTGGAGGTATTAATGTCAAAAAAAACCACATTAATGGTACTTTCCAATGTAGTAGAATGTACATGTGCTTGACGTGGCGTGTTTAAAAAATCTCCAGGTACGCGTCATGCAGTGGCACATTTTGCAAGTAAACAATTTTTCTGTATTATCCTTGGTCTTTTCAGTGTAGAAAGAGCTTGTGGGTACAGTGCAAGTTGTATAAGACCCTGTTCCTATTAATTACTACTATGTAGCACGTAAGCAACTTTAACACAGTACACCAGTGCCCGATTAAGATTTAATGGGACCATTGAAAATATATATATATACTTGGGGCTTCTGTTTCAGTGCTTTCGCATAAAAGAAGTACAAGGGAAAATGTTGACTAAATCTGGGGGTTCATAGTAACTTTTATTACGGTCCCTTATTATAAGAGGCTTTCGAATCCAAAATTTTGTGCGCAGGTAAAATTTTTGCCAAAATCTGGGAGCCCCCTATATGCTGAGGGCCCCTGGCTGCAGCCCGCTCAGCCCCCCCCCCCCATCCCTTAATCGGGTACTGCAGCACACGATATACGCATTTAGTTTATCTATGTAGTTAGTTTCTAATGTAGATTGCTTTTACACTGGCCATAGTTTCAACCTTTTCCTTTGTGTATGTTCATGGAGAGTCCATTTCAACAGCGGCATTGACTTGTTGCCGGGGTTGCAGCTGCTGCCCCCAGATCTGTGGGATTTAGCCGCATAGATCGTCTACATATTCATGGCAGGGGAAGCTTTTCGGCAGGGGGTGTGGGTGGGTCGCAACCAGTGTATTTCATACATTTCTTGCGCATAAAATTTCACAGGGATACCAAAACTCCCATGAAACATGAAAATGACACTTATACAACGCAAGTCGTGAATAATATGTGCGTGCGCCCCCCCCCACGCACGCACGCACGCACACAACCACAACCCACCCACCCACCAACCCACACACACACACACACACACACACACACACACACACACACACACACACACACACACACACACACACACACACACACACACACACACACACACACACACACACACACACACACACACACACACACACACACACACACACACACACACACACACACACACACACACACACACACGAACACGAACACCCCTTCCATTGATCTACCAGTATTTGACGAGTGTGCGGTGAGTGTGACAGCTGGGAAGCTTATGGATACGCACACGTGCTGTTGTATACTTTATTTCGATTAGTATCATCTTGTGTTTTCTGCTCGAACCAATTGTTTCAAACGGATGAGTCAAAGAGCACACGCATCACAAATTCACCGAAATCTTAAATGCGTGTACGTGTACCGACAAATAAAGATCCTATCTTCACAATGGTGGATATCGGTTTGCGTTCAACATTGCGACACCATTGCTGATAGTTGGTGGCAGTGGTCGACTGGGTGTGGGTATGGGAGCCTAATAATATATTGAGCGTGTTTACACAAATGATGCTATTTGAAGTCAGCAACAATTTTGATGCTCAGCTCTGCCAACAAAAAGCTCAAACTGTATTCAGCATATTGAGTTTCCGTGTGTGCACGGAAATTGCCATCATCAAAATCAGCAGACGTCATTACATGGGAAGTGATAACAATCAGAACTGTGTGCGTTGTAACTTTCCTATCTCGTTGCCATCATCGCTGTGCTTAGTAGGTGCAAGAACCTAAAAGTACTGGATTGAATCTATGAATTAAGTGTGCAACTAAGTAAGTACTCTCTTTACCCCAGTGTTATTTTACATACACCGTATACCTAAATGGGTGTATAAAGAAGTGGGATGTGGAAAAAAGAGGGATGACGTATTTCATTCAAAGAAATGGGATGCGGGGAAAAGGTTAAAATTTGGTGGCATGTGTGAAGATATGTGAAGATGTGTGAAGATATGGCCCGACAACACAGAGGAATAGGCTTGTGTCACCTGTGTGGACTTTACGAGAATCCAAAACATTTTACATTACACTGCTCTTTATTTAACACAGAAAGAGAAGTCATGGTTAACAATATTAAAGAATATACTAATGATGCTATGTTTGGGGAAATTATTAGCTCCCCCAAGAATTTTATGCATTTGCTTCTGGGGGAACATGATAACGTTTTTAACAGTGCCTTTATTAATTTTATATCCTTAGCTGGGAAAAAGAGACTTGATATTCTTTTAATTTAATGTTTCTATGTCTTATAATCCGTATTAAAGGGGGTATTGCATCACACACACACACACACACGCACACACACACACACACACAGACACACACACACACACACACACACACACACACACACACACACACACACACACACACACACACACACACACACACACACACACACACACACACACACACACACACACACACACACACACATATGCCATAGAATCACGGTCCATAGAATGCACAACATGGATACATTTTGCACAACAGAGCAATACAGTTAAAGCGCCGTGGCTATGTTCGTCTTGTGTCACGCTACCGCTTGGCTAGAGTGAGTATGTAACCAAACACTGGGGAGGGGTGTTATTTTTAGTTTGTTATTTTAGGTCCTAATTCCTGCGAGGAATTGCTTATTTTCACCTACGTGGCATAGAAACAATCACACGCCTTTGAATGAAAGAGACGGCCGTGCGTCTTGAGATCCTTGTGCCGTTGGAGTATAGGCGGGTATGTGGTGTGCCAGTGTATTTGTCGGCTGTGAAGTTCAACATATGCGCAGTCTCGCTCGTCCCCCAAACCCCTATTATATGTATCAACTTTACCAACATATTATGTAACTTTTAGCTCGTTTATCTGTTACCATTTAGAAAACAAGCAGCTCGTTTTATCCTTCAATTCTAAAATAACAAACACAAAATAAAAAATACCCCATACTTTTCCATTCCTATCTCATCGTGATAGTTTTGAAAACGACAATGTGTACACGAGCAGGTCCCTGTCAACGCTTGTGGTGTTTTGGCAGGTGCGCTCAGCCGCAATTAATCACCTCTAATCCCAGTGAGGCGAGTACGTCTGGTGAAACGATGTGACGCGCATGCGCTTTAGGTGTTGGAGGCCTTCTTTAAGGCGGCGTCCGCTATTCTATGACCACCTTGACATTTTCCCAGTGATATCTATATGCGTTTTTCTGCACATTGCTAATATGGCCTATAAAATGCTCAAGGATAGAGCCAGGTTTTTGAGAAGGTATGTGAGGCGTCTTAGGAAAAGATTTTTTTTTGTATATTTAGCAAGACGGCGTTAAATAATGGTTATCTCTAATAAATGGTGGGTTGCAACAACTACTGAGCTGCATAACCCCTGGCCCCACCCCATGGGACTGTAAAGCAAAAGTATGATGTGAATCTATAATAAAGACATGCGAGTATGGGTCAACTATGTAGCTTCATCACGGGGTAAAAGGTGTAGATCTTTTCCATTTTCGTGTAAAAACACACACAAACACATTAAACAAGATTGAAATAAGGTGATCATTAAAAAGAGAACAACAGGATATTAATTTATTACTGACCCACAGAGAAAATAAATAACACATTTCTTTAGACATTATACATATAGCAAAATGGTAGATCAAATATGGTGTTCCCCCTTCATCCCCACATGATAGTACTTGGACCATCATTCTGTAGAAGCGACCAGCTCAGAGTTTCCATTATGATTCACCACCTATACTTCCTTACACTAGAAAATATCTTCAGTTACTATTATTGTTGAGAACTGGGTCTAATGAACTGGGTCTAATGAAATGGCAACATCTTTTTATTTTGTTTACTCTTTTTCCTCATAAACTGGAGGTGAACATTTATAAGGTACGTCAGCATTCCACCGACCAATCGTCACAAGGTCCGTTTCATACCACACAATATATATGTTTAACACTTTACAACACAATTTGTTCTGTGTTTCGATTAGAAAAACTGCCTACTTATTACTACAGTTCAATATGTCGTTAAATCACAACATCTATCAATAATATGGTACGAGAGAAATGTACAATTATCACAATCAAGTTCACAAGTCTGTCGGAATGCCGTACATCGACGAGATCAAAATATATTGAGACTATTCAACATCCCCACTGTGAGATCGACACGTAAACACATGCTCACTTAACATTTCTCCATGATACAAACTTGCACATGTGACTATAGTTGCCTCTTTCAGAATTCTCAAGCACTAAATTCTATCAGCACAAACTACCATTATAATGTTACTTCATTCATAGATGAACCCATTTAACCAGTGAACACCACACAAGTTAGTGGCACGTCAAAGATTTCCCATTACAGGGGTGGGTGCGGCGCAATGCATGTGTCACATCCATCCTGGTCCAGAAAAGGGTTGAAATGATACCAAATGTGACTGCAAGGTGGGAGCCCCAGGTGCCCCAGACCTTCCATCGCACGTATTACGATTGAATGTCGGCAAGATAGTCAGTCTGATAATAAGTAATGCGCTCGCTATATAACTGTTTACAAGAATGCGTTCATCCCTTGGTCCATTTACCTAACAATGAAAAGTCACACAATAAATTCCACAAACACTCATTTCTTCATTAAAACAAGAATGTATGTTCAATTACCACACGCTTAACTATCGTCATATTACATGCAATATGTATATGAAAAGAACTACAACCTCAGAAAGTCACATTGTAACAACAACAAGAGATAGCAGTTAACAATTGAAAAAGAGACTATTTCACGAACTCCATTGAACTGTGATATGAGCATAGCATCAGTGTTGAAATATTGCTATACGATATTCACATAATCACACTATGTAGCAAATAGATGAATATTTATAACAGCAACGTTTAAAATGAACACTCATTCCTCCAACACACACAAAAACAACCTTTGTAATGGTAATTGGTTCAAACAATCACATATACTATATTACAGTATATATAAATAGTCATTTTATAAACATTTCCTATTTATGTAATAATGCAGTCAATAAAACATTGTACTATTGCTGATGTGTTGGTGTACAGACATAAACTAAATGCATGTTTATATTATAACATTAAGTTTTATATGATAATGCATGATGGTTGTCATGTTGTAAGTAACTAAAGTACAGGCACTGCTTATGATTATTTGCAACCCATGATAAGTGTATATTAAATCATTTAAAAGTATTTCAAGAATAACATGTGCGAGAAAACAAGTGTCATACAATGTTATAGATGTTCTGGCAATCAGACCTTGGTTATCAGTAAAACTTTTCAGTACTAGTTCTACCTGATATTAAAGATGTCTTCTTCAATAAATACATATATTTAGCTGTTTGCTCTTGTTTCTACTATGCTCAAACATGAAAGTGCACCCTTCAGTTTGTTTGATAAATTGCTCTCATTAGAGTTTGGCAAGATATATGCATACATGTATGATCAGGAACTACACAAAATATGGAGAAAATGATAAATTTACCAGAGCAACGTATTGTACTCAAAACTATTTCAATAGCGCCATTACTTTGTTAACGGCAAGTTTTGAAGACCAATTCACTAGGTGGAAAATGGGTCTATAGATTTAATATTCGTAACACATGGGAGCGTTAACGTATCCAAACACGTTGAATTCAATCATGATTGCAATCATGAGGAACACTGCATATGAGGTGAGGCAAATGTAGCCGAGTCTGCGGTTTAGCTTCCAGCCAACGAAGTGGATCCCAGCAACCTGGAATAAAGCATGCAATGTAAGTATTGAGTGCTCTACCAGGCCACCCAACCAAAGGTGAGGTAGATCCATCAGTTTGTTGTGTACTACATTGATAAATAGCACAGACTAGGGTGTATCATGCAAACATATCAACTGAAAGTATGGCCCAAACAAGACGTTGCATTAGCTAGTCTGATGTAGCGGGCCTCTTGTAGTTGATTAGATATGAGTTACCAGTGGGTTGCATTGTATTGAATTCAGTTCTGAGCAACGGATACTGCTCAGCTACTGAACCTGCATTCATAACGTAACCACCAGCACAACGCCCGTATCGACGACATAGCTGTCTATGTTTTTGTTTACAATTTAAAAAAATCATTATAGGTGTTGACGAATGTTTATCATAGTGGTGTTTTTCTGTAAAACAAATACCTACCGAAATGATCACAGTGAGGAAGAGGAGTATCACAGAGAAGACCATGCCATTGCTGTTTATATGCACCTGAAAAATGCATACTTTTATTAGAACAGATCTCAAGCTTAGTGCATGGTCTCACTTATGCCGCTACGACATTGCTACTACCAAAGGGGGTAAATGAATAGAATATATAGCATCATTATAGCACATACAGTCTTAATGATGCTGGAAAAGATAGAAAGCCATTGTCAATATCTAAACGCCTACATTGCAGCATCACTAAATTATTCGTCAGTTCATTGAGCATTGACATAACAAATATTGCTTTTCAAGTACATGTATATATATGCAGATATTGAAATGGTATCTGTACCTCTAAGCTCCTGCTCATGAAGTCGCAGATACTGTGAATCATTATAGTAGCCTAGTGAGTAAAACACTGGTAAATGTACTTACGTAAGAACCGGGCTTCACCATGGACGTCTGTATGAACCAGGGCAGCGCGAGGCCTATACAGATGTCGAACACGTTGCTACCAATGGTGTTGGAGATGGCCATGTCTCCCATGCCCTGCTTGGCCACCAGCACACTGGCCATTGCATCAGGAACGGAGGTGCCGGCGGCCAAGAACGTGATGCCCATGATGGAGTCAGGGATGCCCAGCGTGTAGCCGATGAGAGCCACCTGCAGCGTGCGTGCGATTAGGATGTACAGTAGAACCTCTATTTTAAGATCACCAGTGGGATTGGTTGCAAGGGGTCTCAGTGTAGAGATAAAGGTGGTCTCCTTTTGAAGGTGCTTGGCGGTTTCTTTATAAAGGCTTATTGATTTGTCTTGGTGTAGAGGCGATCATTGTTACAGGCTCGACTGTATTAGGTTGGTTTTATCATTAAATCATGTAAATGTGTCAATTCTTTTTTTACCGTTTTCATATGCTGTAGAAGCAAAATTAAGCTCACCATCCAGACCATGATATAGGAAAATACCGCAATCCAACCAATAGCCAAGCCAAATGTCGCCATGTACCATTTCTCCCACCTGCAATACGTAACACGTCAGAGTGAAGACATAGAAGGACTTGTGTGATATATCAGATATCTGCAATCCATTTAGCTGCACTTGTGCTGATTTAACCCACTGATGAGATTGTGCTGTGTATGTGACCTTTATATATTTTTATTTTATTTTTCAGTTTGGCATTTCTGTTCTTTGTTCAAATCATTATAAGTGGCTCTTGTTACTGATTGAGTAGGCATGGCCACACCCATAAGAAATAAGTTGCTGTAATTATGAAATCAAAGGTTCCTTTTATTCGGTGTGTGCCAAAGGAAATTTCAAAGGTGAATGGCTGGTAAATGATTCCTGCCATAGATGTGTAATCCAGAGACTGGTGAAATGTTTGTCGTTCCCCTCGCCCCAAGCTGAGAACCGTAACGAGGATCACTAACGATGTTGTGCAGCATGAAAAACTAAATGGGTTCCTTGTGCTATATTTTCAAAAAGGATTATCTCTGTGAGTCGTATACTCTTAAATGACACACTTTATACATGCACTTTTTTTACCTGAAATTTAAAAGTGGAGGGCTGCACTTAGGGGCCTAATTAACATCCTGCTTAAGAACTGACTGGTGCAGTAGATAAGTATTATCTATATACCTGCTAAATGATCGTAGCACCACATAATTATATCTAAGTTGCTATGACTAACATGTGTGTTGTAAGATTAATAATATACAAAAGTTCCTGCTATACAAGTTTAGCTTCTCAATTATTTAAACTGTAACAACAAATATGCAAAATATTGTGTTACCTGCTATTTTTGCAGTTTGGGATGGTATAATAAAGTAGTATATTCAGAGGAAGTAAAACTCCCCACTTAAAGCAAGACCAATATCCATCATCTGAAAAAGAACAACAGTTAAAGTTAAAAATTACTAATTCCTCAGTGTGTAACACTAATTACAAAGCATATGCAACTAACATTTTGGCGTTTATATGCCGTTTGTTTCCTTACAACGTACAATGTAGAAATGTATTGACAGTATACTCGCCTAGAGTAGGAATTTTGCGCCAATCAGTCTCGTCTGGTTCTGGGTCTTCCGGCAGGTCTCTTCAATAGAAACATTGCAGTATTTGATTGGAATGTTAGCATTTGATTGCGATTTGAATACCAAGAAAGTAATATTCCATTACAATAAACATCATAAAATGCCCTTCACTTTAAAAGCCGCAGAATTCAAACGTGCAACTTCATAAGAAGCTGCTGGCGCAGCCACAAAGGTGAGGCGGGAACAAGATACTCACCAATACTCCTCGAGTACAGGCGGGATTACTAGGTTTGTATCTACGGTCATCTCATGTGCTTCATAATACTCATTGTGTGTGGTTAATTACTGGACAACGTACCCGTTTTGAAGGAACAGCTCGGCGCGATCAGCATAAGTGTCTTGCTTGAGCCTCTGGAGTACAAAACTGGGGTCTCGCATCAATTTCCTTCTCTGATGAAAAGAAATACAACTATTTAGTTAGCAGGGAGCGTCTTTAGTTGAGCAACGCCAATAATTATCTATATTCTGCATGGATGAAGCTAGGTGATGGTACTCTAAAATTCTGAGTGTTTGACAGCCGGGTTGGATAGGTTCCTAGTGTACCAGTAGTTTATAAATTAGCATGTATGCATTTACTTTTCATATGACTCAGTAATAGCTGAAAAGAAATGATGCTAGGGTACACTCGAATGGTGATGTCACAATGTCCTATTGATTTGCCTACACTGGTTCGCCAAAGCTCACTCCATCAGGCAAATAAAACACACGAGGTGGTTTCGCAATTCACATATACCATAACCCGTATAATCCATATTCCATGGGTTAAACCCGTGGAGGAGATAACTCGTTCGTGGACAATGCATTAGACATATACAGGAAATGTATTAAGACCCAGGAGAGTTTTGTGTACTCGTAGTAAGCCTTATGTGCATAAAGTGCACAGAGAGCGCACTTAACAGTGTCGTGAAATACGCTGAAAAATAGCAAGTCATAGACATGCACTAGCTAATAATGTTGGTAAGAGCCAATAAGGAAGACCATTTGTTCATAATTTTACCTCACTTATGATGATATAAACAGCTGCACGAAACCGTGATCTGGGACGGAAGCCTCGCTGCTTCATGAACCGGAAACACGCGTCTTCAAACGATAGTCTGCAAGGTCAACACACGTGGCAAGTGGAAAATTGTAAAACTGGTAATTGGCTGTCATTAGCTTGAAATCGAACTGCTGGGCATCGTCTAATGGATTCACAAACATACTGAGAATGGTGACTGTTAATTGCGAGTCGTCTGTGAGTTATAGGGACATTTCTTACGGATCTACAACGACCTGAATGACTTTGCAGCTTGAAAAAGATTACACTCACGGCATAAGTAGACAAAACCGAGTGAGTTTGTAACGCGAATTATAGTTTATCAGGTGAGTGCTTGTGACGTTTCATGGATAACGCAACACATCGAACCAGTTTTTGTATTAATCATTCATTTTTAAACAATTACAACACTGTTTGCAAGTACACTTACTAAAAAGAATGATAAATGATTTACTGATTTCAAAAACTTTTAATCAATGGAGCCTAGACCTTCAGAGACGTTACACTTTTGCCTTCTCTTTACAGTCAAAGACGGCAATAAAACATGCACGCCTTTTATGGTCTTTTATGTCCCATGAGGCGGCTATTTGCCACAGCATGGTGTGATTTATGAATTGAAAACATGAATATTCACCGTCTCCCGAGTCACACTTCTATATAAAGAAAAGGGTAAATCAGGATGCTTCTAAAGCGTCGCACATTATTTCACAGCCAACATTAGTTTAGTGTAGAATAACTACGATTACTGTAATTTCAATGAAATATGGATTGGCTTATCTTTGTTATTTGGATAAGGATTAGATAATCTTAGGAGGCACGAATATGTAGCAAAGAGCTCAGTTTCATGGGTTTAAGAAGTCTATCGTATTCAACGATAAATGTGTTGGTGTTCTCTTTTTGAAAGTAGCTTTACATCCATAGAAATAAGAACGTAGTAGAATTTGGCCCCAACCACTTTCACATATCCTTGAACATCCCCTGCATGATTATGTAACAATAGATAAAAAAAACTATCAGCATACTTTCTGTTGGAAAATCTTATGTATTCGTCTACTGGTATAACCGGCTGAAGTTCCATCGTCTGGCCAGAAGCCGGGTATTGAGGAACTGGCTTTTTCACAGTGTCTCCCAGTTGCTCGGGATCGAAACGCTCTGAAATCAGGTATTACTACTTACAATGTAGTTCAGAATTTCATTACGTAAGTTTGAATGTGGTGAGTGTTGGTTCAGGTTCAAATTACCAAGATGAGATTCAGCTAGAAATTGAGTGGGAACAGCAGAAACTGTAGGCGCAAGAGCAGAAGGACAGTGACATGAGTAGGAACAGAAGTATCAGGAAGATTGCTAACATTATCCCTATTAGTAAGAGCAGAATCAGAAAGCGTCTTCTATTCAGAGCTTCAGATGTTCCACATTAAAACCTACAGCGAATAACGATGCTTATTAATGACAATCTTCTTCGGCCTTGTTTGGCGTGTTTTCTTGTCAGCTCCACTCACAATCTGAGAAAATACTAACTATATTCACAGTTCATACATCATATGCACCTGAGAATACGAACGTCAAAAGTAGAAACGTCACTTAAGATGGCTGACATTTGTAAAAATAATCCTGCTGCAACTTTCACATGAAATGTGCAGAAACACGAGAGTGGCCCCTTTTAGCCTTTTTCATAGAACGTACTATGGAAGTCATTTGAATCAATCTCCAAAAAACTTGTGTAAAAGACATGAGTTTACTACCGAATAAGACCATGCCATGAACACAATTGTATAAAATATGAAAACAGTAGGCTGAAAAATTAATCCTGTTGAATGTTACTTTCCATCTCGAAATAGAGTTAACGTCTATCATCATACGCCCATCAATGTGTACTTAAAATTTCTGTTAAAGTTTTTCTATACATTCACAATATAGTCAAAACATCAGCCACTAAAATACGTTGGTATCTTGCCACAGATTCGATCCATGAGGGTAGAAATATTTATACAGTAATGTATTGTACTGCTTTTCCAATTTTTCAACTTCTAGATTCGGCACATGCATCTCCGTTTTCTGCATCTCAACCTCACTATTACGTGTGTGTCAAAATCGGTGACAGTGATGCTATTCACAGGCAAATTTCTTCTTTCCCCCTCACATTTCATATGAAAACAAGAGTGGTGCTAAATATACAACAATATGATAACGTGCCAAGAGGAATTAACACCAGTGCTGCTGTTATGATTCTACCTCCTGCCTTTACGTCCACGACACATATTAAACGTCAAACACATGTTCCCGTTAAACACTATGAAACTGAGGTCATGACACGCATTTCACTAAACTTTAATACCAGCTAAACGTATCAAACTCACAATCACAAGCTCGACAATACACATGTTTGTTTTGTAACACTAAGAATGTCTATTTTTAACAACGACGATGACGACTTTAAGATGGGGTTTGGTGTTCTCAACAATAAGACGACGATTACCACGTGCATACTCACTTGCTGTGTCTGGGCCTATGTGCAGAGGAAGAGCATTTTGAAATGTCACTTACATGTCACATTTTAGTACTTATCTCCAGGTGATATTTCAAACAAGACCATCTTTAAAATACGTTTATTTACAAGCAGTTGTGGTAAAATTAAAAAAAAAAGCACACCAGTATTAGATCTACAACCACGTGAGTTCAGTTCGCATTTGATGGGGGAAGTAAAATAATTCGAGTTATCATCGTCATGTGTTTATTCGAGCTATCCATCTATGCATTCCACTTATCAGGCTCGAAATAACCGGGTCATATTATGTAGACGTTTCGCCTCGGTAAATAGGTTTGCAAAGACACTGCACTTTAGTCTATATGATAAAATATTCATATCAGATACCCATGTTAGTGATTCCAAGAACAGGATTGTGCAAATGAATTTACTCTGCTATAAATCACCTTACACTGAAAGCACGTAAACCGGTGTGCCTCCATATAGAACATACCCAGATATATATTATTAGAATTATCTTCTTTATAGGATCACTCCTACACAATGTGTAATATTCTTTCTTTTTACGTGTGCTAATTTAAAAATACATGTAGATGTATATTTTATTATTATAATTGCAATTTTCCGACGATCAATTTCTTTCTTTTTTTCTCTTTTTCTTTTTTTATTTGCAAGTCTATAACATACAGAGCATCTCAAATACGACTACCCGCCTCCAGTGGTGTCAGTAGAGTAGTGGTCTCTTCATTAGATGGAGAGGAGATGCTGATATTGGTCTCTATCAATATTTGGAGCCGCAATAAATTGTATAATTGGAGATTCTATTGTAAATGTTGTCTGCTTACATAATGGATGAGATGGCCGTGACACCAAAACAGCGTCTCCAGAGGATAACATTTATTTACGTTCACAGTATCTGAGTGGGCAGTGCTTGCTGCGACCTTGCCTCTGTCATACACATCACATGCAAACGCTATTATGGCCATCAGACGAAGCTTTATTCTGCCATGTTGGTGTTGGACTGCACATCTATTACATACGGATTATAGGCAATGTAGATGACTTTCCATGTGGAATAACCTGTTTAACGATTTCTCAAATGGGAACCTCATATATTTGCATAGGGTTACAATGCATAGTTACCCTTTTTCGTTGTGTATGTAAACCCATTTCAAGCTTGTCCTTTGGCTGTGTTGCCTCTAACTTAATGTTATTGGCACATCTAGATTACTGAGCAGCTCTATTAGAAATCAATTGGTGTAGTAAAAGACAGTATAGTGTTATGTGTTACAAACACCACATCGTGCACAGCCCTACCATAGTTCCCATAGTACGCCGGCTTGGCACCAGGGGCAATGATGGCACTTGTGTCGTCTTCAACAGGCGGTTTTCCGAACATGTGGAAGCGAGCCTGCGCTTTTTCTTGCAGAATTGGATTGTACCTGGTAAACAAAATAATCAAATACACGTGATAATATAGTTGAGACAAACGCCAAGGTTGTCTTCTACAGACTACTTATGTGTCGCTTGCCAAAGATCAAATGAACCGTATACATCAGTTCACCAGAGGAATCCCTTTGTTCCACGAAAATACTTTATTCGTATAAGCATCTGTGGGTTCAAGAGCATTAGTGGCAGTTGCGCTCACTTCACTTACTTCATAATGACGATGTAGACTGCATATAAGATCAGCATGAGACAAGACTCGAACCAAGAGACCCACGAATCGGCGATTGACTACAACAAAGTTGTGAATTAAAATGATGAGACATAACAGGAGTTTGGGCTGCTGGACTACTTCTATACTTAATTGACTTCGGCTGAACTCAAAATCCATCCAGAAAATTGAATTCGGCAAAGTGATTGGCAGTTA
>CM032662.1:50171086-50311042 GCA_019095985.1 Streblospio benedicti
GAATGTGTGATTGTGAGAGGGACTCAAACAAATCTTCAGTTTCTTCATTCGTTGAATCAAGACTATTTTCCTCATCACTGTCATTGTCAACATCATCCTCAATTCCCGGCAAAGTAACAAACACCTTTAGCATGTTAGCGGCACTGTCAGTAATTATAAAAGCAATTTTACTTTGTATTTCAAATTCATCAATTACAAATTGAAAGCTCTCCCGAATCTTTTCTCCAGTGTGTGAGCCCTTAAACCTAATACACCAAAGCATGACTGAACAAAATTGTGAATCTTCAACTAAGTGGGCTATGATTCCGAAGTAGCAGCGCATATAGTTAAGATATTTCCTCCACACCATTCAGTCTTTCAATCAAATCAGATTTTAAGTTTTAATATCTTTGTGGCAATAATTCATCAGTCAAATGTTTTTGACCAGGCATGGTAAATGATGGCTCTGCTGTTTTCAAGCGTGAAATAAAATTTGCATCTTCAACTCTACTTAAAGGTTGTAAAGAGCATGCAACAAAATTAACCACTGCATCCATCAGGTTCTTCTGGCGTGAATCTGTGGATGACCACTTGTCTTGTTTTCATTCATAAACTTCATATCATTATATAGCTTCCAGGACATAGACATTTTTGGGAATCATGCATTGAGTGGTGGTAGGATATTTAGTTTCGTTCTGTGACATATATACAAGGCGGGAGGGGGTTCAGAAATTCATATTCATATTCATATTTCAGGCAGGCATTTTTTCGATTGGAAGGGGGTCGTATGATAGAATTGTGAACATGTGGGGGTGTGGGGGTCAGAAGTTCATAGCACCGCAGTCTAAAAAAACTTCTGACACCCCCAAACCCCACGCCTTATGACTCAGCCCTAAAGACCTCCTGGGAAGCAAAAAAAAGCTATCATAAAAAGATCAAAACTAAAAAGTGAATAACAGATCCTGTGAGTGCACGACTGTTTGCCTTGTTTGATTTTTTAAAAACAAAATAAGATATTTCAAGACTTTCTAATTATCAGCGAACACCCTGAATACTTGATGTTACTCTGGATAATATTTGCATAAGAGAGTTTACATAACCTTCATTTCAAAATGATGCATTAATATTTCATGAAAAAGGTATTTAGTAAAATTCACCATAAATGTTTATTTCCATTTTCAGCCTGTTGCCAATGAAAGCATAATATCTGTTTACCTTCAGATCTTCCTCGACAGGTTTCGATGAGTTCTCTGCTATCTTCTTCAGGGCCTCTTGCTCCTGTTCCTCGTCCCACTCTAGATAAAACATTTGATTGATTGATATGGATTGATACAATTGTAAATATAACATTTGATTGATTCATATGAAAGCTGGTATAAATATAATGTTCGCGTTTTTGTAAATTAAAACCTTGCCAAGGGGACACCTCCAAATTTTTGTCCAAGCATTATGCAGCCTCTATTATATCTATAGTGTTTGGTGTGAATGAATCGTGCATAATGCTCTGCAATAGAGGCTAACTGCATTGTTATATACGACAACCAAAAAATGCGTGTGGGAAAAACAAGTCCCTTTAAATTAATGGGACCCTGAGATCTGGATAATCCGGATTTTCATATAATTGAAAACCGGATATTCCGATAATCGCACCTGTACTTTATTTTTTTTTCATTTGATTCATTTTGTTTACCACAGGCATATTAATACTACAAGGTAAATAAAAGATTACAGATAGGCAAAAAAAAATATAAATAGAAGTAAAATTGAATAGAGATATACAAATATAATAAAAATAATAACTCATGTGACAAACAAGGAGCACTAAAAAGAGATCCATGGAGACTCTCATTTCCAGTAGACCTCGGTGAAACATGGAAAAACAACTGACTATAAATGATAATGCCATAGAACATAATAATTACATAATACTGATTAACCTTTTAACAACTATATTTTTATAATTCTTTTATAAAATGGTCCATATAATATTTTTTACATTTTGATTTAAAAGACGCCAAACAGTTTGACTTTTGTATTGGTAGAGGTAGACTATTCCAATATTTAATGCTACAATATTTAAACGTTTTCTGTCCATGAGACTTAACTTTTGGTTACAATGTACAACAATGTATCAACCGACTGACTGAGAAGTTTGAACATATAACTGACCTACATTGTCCCAAGCGTTGTGCTGATAAACATCTCGAGGGTCTGTCAGGTATCGGCTGCCAAACTGTGGACGCTTTCCGTCTCCTGACACTTCAGCCCCTGCAGACTCCATCTAAAGCACAGTATTTGGAAGCAGTTAGATCAGAAAATACTGTGCACATGGTACTTACTCTTTTTATCAACAACTTGCAACAATGTCACCTCAAAAATTATTTAATAACTAACCACTTTACCAGATATTATTCCCTTCCCAGACACCGAATTCGCTGTCTTCATGAAAAAAAATTGTATACAAAGTATTTAGTTTTTTTTAACTAATTTTTTTCTTCAAACACCAAGAGACTAAAACCTGGTTAAAATGAAAGACTGTAACGTTCGTAATCAGCTCTATGGCACATTTATTGCCAATACAAATACAATATGTAAATTAATCATACATATGCTATGGCCCACATGTCCTGAATATAGATCTACCCCAGTTTGGGGCATCACACTGATGGGTTGTGCGTATTATGGGTGATAGTGCGCGCTGAGCCAACTCTTGAAGGATGCTGCAGAGTCAGCTGACGCGACGGACTCGGGGGTACTGTTCCACTTGATGATGGTATTGCGAACAAGTACTTGAACTCGTTAGTGTTTGACCTTAGTGTCTCTAGCTTTCTCGAGTTGGTGTCCTTGTCCCTGACTGGTCGTTTCGAGTAATAAAGATTAATGGCCACCATAGACACCGCTACCTGACCAAGGAGAATTTTATACATAAATCTCTGGATTCGGAGTCTGGTTTCAAGGGGTTAAGTTTGAGTTGGTCCACATGGATGTGACGATGGCAGTTTGGGAGTGTGATGACAGGACCCGCCGGGAAGCTGAGCGTTGTACTTTCTCAAGTTTGGAGGAGTTGTTCTTGTTGTGGGGGTCCCAGATGACGGAAGCATACTCCATACCTGACCGCACTAAGGCAATGTAGGCTAGCTTCTTGCACTCAGCTGGTGCGCCCTGGAGATTGCGGCATATGAAACCTAGGGCTTGGCTGCTACTTGGTCAATATGGTGGTCCCATTTCAGGTCTGGTCGAGATAGACCGCGAGAAGTATGGTGACACTTCCTAAGATGGTGTCACACAGCTGGTACATGTGAGTCAGAATGCTTCGCCCTCTCCCGATGTGCATCATGTAGCATTTGGATGGGTTGAAGACCATAACCCAAGACTTGACCCATGACTCCAGCCTTGAGAGGTCCTGTTATAATGGTAACTGGTCTTCGATGCTGTGGATGACTGCACACCAGGGCGTCATCAGTGAAGAGGCTCACGGTTGTACCAGGATCCACGACGGATTGCATGTCGTTTATGTGTTGCAGAAATAACAGTGGTCTGTATCTGTCTGTATCTCTATCTGTATCTCGCTGCTTGAGGTCCTGAACAGGCGCGATGGCAGCGGGGAAGTGCTCTCTACTGCTGCATGCGCGGACGGTCGACGGTCTCAGACTGGATTATTTCCTCCGGGAGAGAGTTCCAATCAATAACTGTTCGCACAAAGAATGAGGTCTTGTAATGAGGTGTCTGAGCATTCGGGGGCACGAACGGATTTCTATTGAGGTGTACGAACTCTAAACAATGTTCGAACAGCTGTATTTGCTAAATGATTTAGGCTTTACACGTCGGCGTCCTGGCTTGGCTGGAATGAGGAAATCAGGTGCTGGGATAACCGGCACCAACCCTTCCACCACCTTGTACATAAATTCGAGTCTTAGGTTCTTCCTCCTATCCTTTAGAGGTTTGAGTTCAAGACGGTTTAGCATGTCCGTAGCACATCCCAGGGTTTTGGTGGTGTAGTCGTTCACCATGTATCTGGCTGCACACCGTTGGACGCATTCAAGGCGATCAATGTTCCCTCTAGTGTACAGGTCCCAAACAACTGATTCATACTCAAGAATAGAACAGACTAACGCTATGTATGCGACATGTTTCTGATCTTCGTGTAAACCTCTTAGGTTCCTGTGGAGGAACCAAAGTGTCATCAGCACAGTTCTTCAGTACCGCATTTGGTAACACATCATACTCACTAGCTTTACCAGGTTTGATGTTCTTCAGGATTTTCACGACACCAGCAACGGCAATGGTGATCTGTTCAATCTCGGGATAGCGTCTTGGAAGAGCTGGGGATAGATCTACAGTTTCCTTCATAAAGACTGACTGGAACTGCCTCAACAAGAGTTCGGCCTTTCCGATAGTGTCACTGACTAGTTCGGCGTCATCGTGGAGGGGGGTGACCCTACAGTTATTTTGCTTCTTCCGTTTGACGTAGTTCCAGAACAGTTTAGAGTTGTTGGCCGCTAGGCTTTCATTTATCGTGGTTGTGATGTACTCGCTCTGGATCTGGATAAATAATTCGTTCGGATTTCCGTAATTCTCATCTCACGATCTTCTGGAATTTGTTATACTGTTTCCAATTTTTGGTCTTCTTCCCTTTCTTGTACAGCCTACGTGTACGTTTCTCCATTTAATATCTTGATCACTCGTGACTAACTCGGTCCCAGCAAGGTACCTTCCAGGACTGCTGACGTAACCGGTGAATACTCTGACCTAGTCCCGTCACAGAGAATAAGCTGGCGACGATCAGTCAAGAAGGACTCGATCCAGCTTAACAAATTGCCATGAATTCAATAAAGGCGTACTATACGTAGATCTAGCTTGTTCAGGAGACGTTTGTGAGGCACGGTATCATCCCAGGCCTTGGGCCTTACTGAATGGCTAATTAGTGGTAGATCTACGGGAACATGACAATTATGCACAGTCACGTTTTAGGTCTGACATAATCCATTACTGTTCCACATCACATAATCCTTACATATCACTCACATGTACTAAATTTTCATATATATTTCATAGGGAAAACACTAACTACCTGAGAGTCGTGCTTCGAGTTCGTATCCATTATGACTTGTTCACATGGTGTAGTCTATGGAATAATCATTTTAAAATAAGCAACTAAAAACAAGTCTCTTATTTGTATATTTCTTATGTGAACTATACTTTATTACAAAGTATTTTTATAAAATCATCAATATATTTTATTTTTTAATATATTTCTAACAATTTGTAAAATTATGGGTTAGTTATCAGAATTTGCGGCATATAATAAAACTAAATTGTTTATTGCATAACGCACTCAACAAATGAATCAGTTCATTTCATGGGCCTCAGCATCGTGGTAGAGTGTGTGCGGTATGTATCCCACTATGATTTACCAATATACTATGTCATATCATACACCTTAATTCTATTATATAGAAGGGTATCTAATAGCCACAGAAACCTGGGAGCCAAGGCATCCGTTTTTAGACTTGATTAAATTTATGCTCTAATATATACTTTGCCACATCACATTAGTGAAAAAAGCTGATACAGTCCAATGCAATTATCATTTGAATATTTCCACCAATATTCAATGGCTTCATTCTGCAGCGAGTTAATCATAAAGTTTTTTATTGGCTAGATTAAGATTTGATTTGATTGGCCTATTATATTTGCATTATCATAAAGACTGTCAGGCTTTGTTTAGTATTTGTAAATCACCGACTGATAGGGCCTGCATATCGTCCGCTTATAGGCTCCTCGTGTTGTTTGGTATACCATATCACAATAATAAAACTAATCAAATAAAACCAAATAAAAATGATCAACAATGCTTTCATGGTTCCATGGTTTGTTCTATTAGGACTCCATCCTACAAGCGTGAGAGATACCTGAGTACTGTCCTTGGAAAGACAGTACACCATGTGAAAAACCTGCAGGAGTTTTCTGAAGAGATCAGGAAGAACGAAGATCATTTAACGTGAGTGCACTGTTCACCAGTATTCCAGTTGATGAAGCGCTAACAGTGGTGAGAGAAGCTGGAAGCTGAAACTGCATAAGCGAGCTGTACATCACACATCACACTCAGCGGAGGAGGTGACAAAGTTCCTGAGTTTGTGTTTGAAATGCACCTGTCAGCAAAAGTTAGTTAGAGGTGCGGGTTGGGACAATTGTAGCATTGTCATCATTGAGCTAGTCAATTAATTAACTTCATTAATTGACCCCGCGCCGTGTTGGCCCGTACGTTCCGCGCTCGCACTTTCCAGCAAAATTACGTCGTTTTTACGTAACTATACTGCTGCGTACGTCGTTTTGACGAAGGTATGCCTTTACGTCACCGTTTCCCTTGGTGATGGGACAACAATTTAGCCTTTAACCTTTAACCTTTAAACATGCCCTACGTCACCGTTTCCCTTGGTGATGGGACAATTTAGCCTTTGACCTTTAACCTTTAACCTTTAAACGGGATGGTGCAATATTTACCAGGGAGGGGGGACCAGTGCATTTGGTAGGGGACAGGTACTTTTTTCAGGGTGCAAAGTAGGGGGACTCTTTGAAATGTTCCCACAGGTTATTTAGATTAGACGGAGAACATGTTGTCAATATTATTGCAAACAGTCTACATATTGGTGCTGGTTGAGCAGTATTTGATGCATCCGCGTGAGCTGTGTCCCAAAGGGCATCATCTTCAAGAAGGTTTAATTCTTGGCAAGCTTCACGATATGTTGCACATAATTCACCATTGACAGATTTTGACCGAATGATTTTTCATTCTCGTTGGACATGGGACATGTACTTTTTTTAGCTGCTGAAATCCCACCTCGACGTGAGCGAATCGGTACAAATTAATCATGCGAATATTCATGGGAGAGGACGCAGACTTTTATGAATAGAGGTCATGGGACATCAGGTTAAATATTGCACCGTTCCTTACGTCCCCGTTTCCTTGGCGACGGGACAATTTAACAGGTGTTCCACACCAAAGACGGACTAGCCGTCAGTTAAGCTTGAGAAGTCGTTGCGACAACATCCAGGGAACCAACACCCTTGAATCTCGTAGATTCGAGGCCTTTTATTCCTATACTCACTACTAATGAGGCGCCTAAACCCTCGTTCATGCGTGTCTTGGTTCTAGTAACCTCTTTAGAACATTCAGCTTGGCGTGTGCCACGGTCTGATGTCATTGCTACCAGCACCAGTGCGAAGTCCCCCCACCCCCACCCCCGGTGTGGAGCCGTACGTCAATCTGGTCTTGGGAGCGGCCCCTGTACGACCGTAGTGTGGGCCTACGTCTCATCGGATAACACAACGAGAGGGATAAGGTGGTGTAAGCACCTCGACAAGTACCAGGAGCAGTACACAAGTAGAAAAGCTTACACACCTATTTCACTTTCCAATGGGATCTCTTTCTCCAAATATTTGGTGCGGCCATGGGATTCCCAGTATCCCCGATCATCTGCAACCTTTATATGCAGGACTTGAGAAGAAAACGTTGGCATTGGCTCTTCATCCACCCAGACCCTGGAAGAGATACGTGGATGACACAGGGTTAATACAGAAAAGACAGTATGCTGCCTAGTTCCAAGACCACTTGAACTTAACGGACATCTTCATAAAGTGGACCAGAGAGCGAGAAAGTACTATGGGTGGTGAGAGGTCTCTACGGTTCTTGGACACTCTGATCCTGGTAAATGATGCGGGCAAGTGGCTAACTTGCCGTAATCCCTGACTATTAGCTATAGCTGTGCATTGGCAGATTAATATATTGAACCCATGTGACGCCTTTGAATTTTTTATGATGCCAATCAGTGATGGATCCAGGATTTGAAGGGGGCGGTGCTTGAAATTTTCATTTTGCAAGGGAGAGACCCGCGGACTGTGATTTTGATGACTCGAATACATATGATATATAAGGATAACAACATAAGAACAACAATTTCAAAATGAAATAAAATGTAAATTTATTTTGATCAGAGTTTGAGAGAATGGGAGGGGGCTGGCATGTGAGTATATGCCTGGGGGTGTGGGGCTTGGCTTTGTAGAATGTTAGAGCTTGAAGATGGGGACGACGGGGCTTGTGAGTATATGGCTGGGAGAAGGCTTGAGAGATGGTGGCGGCTTGTGAGAGTATGGGTGAGGGGGAGCTTGGCTTGAGAGAATGTGAGAGCTTGAGAGAATAGCGGGTGGGGGTGGCTTGTGAAAATATGGCTTGAGGGGGAAGCTTAGCTTGATAGAATGGGGGGGGGGGGCATGGGTTGAGAGAATGGGAGAGCGTGAGAGAATGGGGGCCTTGTGAGTATATGGCGGGAAGTGGGGTTGAGAGATGGCTGTGGGTTGAGAGAGGGGGGTGAAAGGGGGGGGGGGGCTTGAGAGAAGGTAGGAGCTTGAGAGGGGGAGAGCTTATGGCAGGGGGAGGGAGATATTGAGAAAAGGTGAAGGCTTGTGAGATTATAGCATATAGGATTGGGAGGTGGGGGCTTGGCTTGAGAGAAGGCAGGGGCTTGTGAGTATTATATGGCCGGAGAGGGAGGTTTGAAAGAAGAGTAGAGCACAAGAGTAGATGGAGGGATTATGCTAGGTAAGGGGGAGGGGGCTTGATTAGAGGGGAGGATAGAGCTTGAGAGTATTTTGGCACTTGCAAAAAATAGGAAAGAGAGTAGGTTCGCGCGCGCGATGGAAAGGGGCTTGAGACCGCATGGGGAGGGATGGGGGGTGCTTAAGCCCCTAAAGCCCCCCCCCCCTCGGATCCATCACTGCCAATTCACTCCAATATGTCAGCAATCGTACGCTAATTCTTGTAATAAAATCGCTAATATACAGCCCATGGGACGATTTTGCCCATCAAAACTATAAACTTGCTCATCTAACCAGTACCGATTCCCCAATGAACAGTTTCCTGTAGTCAGTCAATTTTACATATAGCTTCTTCTAGTAGTTGTTTATGTGATGACCTTAATTAAAAGCAATTGTAATTTTGTGTGCCTGGGTTAGAACAGTCTTGATGTTATGAGGACTGATGACGTGGGGGTGGGGGTGTCAGGACAGATCAGGACAGTGCAGATGCTGCAGTCAGTGGTATGCAGGATATTTGTTGCTGAATAGTGGAGTTGTTGGTGGTCGTGTAGGGATTGGGGGAGGGGGGACTGTTTATTTCAGAAAGAGGGCATGTGATTTGATTGTCTGTTATTGTTTTTTGTCCTCTCAGGTTTAAGCAAGTACATAATGATATAACGACTAGGAGCTCAAATCTTAACTACCCAGGAGCCTTAGACCAGATTTGAACACGCATGTGGGAGC
This sequence comes from Streblospio benedicti, assembly GCA_019095985.1. Taxonomy (NCBI): domain Eukaryota; kingdom Metazoa; phylum Annelida; class Polychaeta; order Spionida; family Spionidae; genus Streblospio; species Streblospio benedicti. The sequence continues at coordinate 50,180,384 of CM032662.1, forward strand.
ACACGAACTTCGTTCCATCTACGACAACATCTTGGGGACAGACATCATCACACCACGATCTTGTGAAGACTAAGGCATTTTTGGAGTCCCAAAGCTTCAACTAGTTCAATATGCAATAGTTTAACACAAGATAATGAATGAAAACTTAAAACACATCTACACCCAACATTATTATTATTATTATTCATTTGAAGTACAATGTTTTACTTATCGGACATCATTACGCCCACTGATGTAAAAATATGACCCGGGGGTCGGGGGGGGGGGGAGGGCGAACAACCAGACGTAAAAAATATGGGGATAAAATACATGCTTGTCTTTTAAATACATTTAATACATTTAGGTTTCAGTTGCGATTGTAAAATTTTAGTGGCGTTCAATCAAATACAAATTACTTTCTGTGAGGTTGTTCGTCATTGTACACAAACACGTGGCTTTCGATTTCGATTTCCACGGTACATGTAACACATTTATCATTAATTAAAAATGTAACATTTCCACCAATCGGCTGACCAATGCACACAGAAATTGTTAGAGCGTGCAACCGCCATTTTTAATTCCCCTACCCTTACAGCGGTAGTATACCCGCTTCCGGGGTCACAATGTGGTCACACCGCCGCCTATAAATACAGACACCGACCGACACCAAGCCCATTTCGATCTCAGACGTCGGCATCTCAACAACCCAACTCTTAACCCAGTGCAGTGTGCTTGTACATCACAACAAGATCATCATGACTGCTGATACTCCCGTCACTGCTGCCCAGGCAAAGAAGGTCGCCAAGCCTAAGAAGCCAGCGAATCATCCCACGTACAGCGAGATGGTCGTCCAGGCCATTGACGAGCTGAAAGAACGTGGTGGTTCCTCTCGCCAGGCAATCCTCAAGTACATACAGAGGACCTTCAACGTGGGATTTGAAGAAAAATCCATCAACGCTTACCTTAAGCAGGCCCTTAAGGCTGGAGTTAAAAAGGGAACACTCATGCAGTCCAAAGGTAAGTTATTGTTTTAAAATTTGTATGTGTGAATCTGTGTTGAGTTGTCGAGGTTAGCATTAACCATAGCAATATGCCTTTACAATTCTATTGTAAATTGGTGTAAACAACAGACTTAGCCATTACTATCAGGAGTGATTAGGTTAGCATCGGAGTTTTACAACCTCCTAGATGGTGTGTGTGCGAGAAGAAAAAAAAATGATAGTGTTAGTAAGGGTGGGGATGGGCCGATAGTAAGGAGAAACCAAGGATAAAAACAATTGTTAGTAGTGCAGGTTAAAAACAATGATAGAGTTAAAGATTAGATCGGCTTAAACTTTCAGCTATAGTTCTTAGTTTTCTCTTCGTATCACTATTCTGGCTAGATAGTTCAGATGTGATTGTAAAATTTTAGTGACGTTCAATCAAACACATTACTTTCTGTGAGGTTATTCATCATTGTACACAAACACGTGGCTTTCAATCACTTGTAGTATCTTTGATTTAATCTATTTCGTTTATCACAGACATCATTATTACTACAAAAAGTAAATAAAAGATGACAGCTATCAATAACGTTGGCATCATTTCTTGTGCACGATGGAAGGAAACTGTGTAGTAGTTACTAAATACACGTAAATAGTACGAAATTTTGAACAGAGTGATATTCTTTCAGTGTATAGGGTAGTATATCTTGAAGCTAGATATTATTTTAAAAACCACATGTTGACGTGATTGTCTCCTGTGAGACAAATTAAGGTCTTCAGCTTACTTATTACTATAATAGCTATTCAATGTATAGTGCATGTGGTATGTAGCGCATTGTCTCATCTTGGTATTTTGTATAGACTTGTGTTCTATTTATATTTTCAAAATATTTGACTATCTTATGAATTTGTGAATTCAATAAGAATATATTTTCGATTCATTAAAATCCTCTTCAGTTACATTCGAAAAACAAAATGAATAATTACACAGTAGTACAGTACGACAATAACAATGTAGTATAACAATACATTGTACACCAATTCACATACACGTGGTTAATAATGTAGGGAATTCATTTTAAGATTATTGGTTAAGGGCCAGGAACATGGAAAAGTTGAAAATGATGATTGTAAATAGAACACAAGACTACTCAAAATACCATGATGTTATAATAGCCGTATATGACCTTTGTACTGTTATACCTGTGTGTAACCTATGAACTGTTCTACCTGTATATGGCTTTTGAACATTCTCGCCACTTTCAAGACAATAGCTGTGTGACCAGTTATGTAATGGTCACAAACCGTCAGGGAAGCATGGTCTTGCAATGGTGAAGTTATATCATTTTAAGTAGCAAAGGTGAAGGGATATGATAACACTCGTTCAAGTTTGAATATTCTTAGCATTGGTTAAATAATACACTATTTAAGAGGAGCTATTCTGGTAGCCGGGATAATACAATTGCTTAGATTACATATTGACAAGTGTTTTTGTGTTATTGGACGCCACAAAATGTTATGGGCTTGTCCATGACATATTTTTGTAACTCATACTAATCTGACCACAGTATAGTCAGTCACTTATGTCTGTATTTCTTGGTCTACAGGAACTGGTGCCTCAGGGAGCTTCCGTCTTGGAGAAAAGCCGAAGGTAAAGAAAACAGTGAAGCCAAAGAAGGTCACTACCCCAAAGAAAGCTGTTAAGAAGCCAGCAGTAAAGAAAGCTACAGCCACAAAACCCAAGGCAGTCAAGTCTCCCGCCAAGAAACCAAAGTCACCGAAAAAACCTGCTGCTAAACCAAAAAAGCCTGTTGCAGCAAAATCCAAGAAGGCTACTGCAGCTAAACCAAAGTCTGCTTCACCAAAAAAGGTTCCTAAGAAGGCCTCCGTGAAAAAAACGGTCGCCAAGAAGTAAATGATTTTCTAGTTTTTAAGAAGGTAATGTCTAGAAGCTGGTGCGTGATAAGCTCCAAGAGATCCTTTGGGCAGCTTTCTGGACTGCTGGCATTTTCATTGTGACTGGGGGGGGGGGGTAGCAGGTAAAGAGAAATTAAGTGCTGAGAGCAATTGGTTTTTGCGAAAACTGAAAGAGTACGGTTAGCACAGCAGTATATATTTGAGGATGCCATTACCTGTATCTATTCATTCGCCAAAAATCGTCTAGAGTGCCTACCAAGTCCTGGGACCAAACATAGCCAAATAATATTCAGTAGAAAATAACAAACGGAAAGTCACAAATTACATCTAATTTTTTCTATTCGAATCATGGTGATGATCAGGACAATAGCAGTGATAGTAGAGTGTGTGTCATTTGTAATAAAGTATCTCTCTTTCGTGGTTATGATACATGCAGTCTGCTGGGACAGAAGATGGATTGAGATAGGCATACCTTTGATTTAGCCAGCCGTGTTAGATTTAGCCAGCCGTGTTAGAGCGATCCACACAGAGGATCTATTCTACAATTGTAAGATGCCAGAGGACGGTTCTCTGTACTTCTCCAGCATACTATAGTATCATGCTATAATTGGTGCCATCCTCCTTGCCCGAGTCTTGGCTATATGACTAAGGAGAAAATTGGTACGTACGGGTGCTGTAGAACATCTTCGTTGAACGTAATTACAGGGGATAAGGAGGATGGGGAGAACTCTCTGGAATATGGCAATTTGGTTTGGCAGTTTATGGGAATGATGGAACATATATGGATGATCATACATACGGGTAACGCCTGTGTTCAACAGGGTGCCTGCATGGGTCAATATGATGTCTTGCAAGAGTACGCGCTCAAAGATATAGGAAGTGTGCAGTCGTCAAAATATGTATCCGGACTGTAACTGTAGTAAAGTTCAATTCATTTTAGCTTATTGTTTTCACCACGTGTATTGTATTCTACCGCATTGCTACAACGTAGCCTGTACAGTAAAAAAGTCACAGTGAAAAAAACAGCAGTCTATGGAGCTGCCCATGGATGTTATAGAATACTTAGTACATGGTATATGATGCAGATGTAGAAATCGAACTAGTGACGAGCCAGCTGGCAATTGCCCTGGAGTATGGCTGCGGGTGGCTTAGACCAGTTTTGCCTGCATGCTTCAAGCTAGTTAGGGCCTCAACCATACGATGAATACGGGGCAGGACAACTATATGACGTATGATTGTGTAGAATATTATGGGATTTTAGATGTAATTTTTATGGGTGTTTACACATAGTTTTTCTCTGTAAGCAAGGTTTATGTGAAAGGACATTGGTGTTATAAATTTATATATATTTACATTTTATATTATTATTATTTTTTTTGGAGATTCATGTAACTATTTAGCATATTTGGTGTATTGAGCTTCATTGATGTAATATCATTTCCATTCATTTGTAATCTTATAATAAAAATAAATAAATACAAATGTTATCAGTTGCTTATGGATTTTAACAACCAAATTGTAAACCTGACTGTCCACACTCTTATGAATAACCGCTATCTTGCTAAGGGTTAATTTCGTTATTTATGAATAATATAGACAGACGTTCAACACCTTTTGACCCCAGTCTTCTTTCTGCTACAATTTCACAGCAAAGTATTTCTACAATTTTCTTATGATTATTCAATACAGGCTGTGAGCAGATGTATTCTTTTGCTAGAAATATGCTTCCCATAGACATATCAAATGCAGACCCCCATTGACACTTTTAAAGCAAAATCACTACTTGCACTTGTGCTTTTAAATTTTATTATCGTCTATAACCAGTATTCAAAATCTTGCACTTCTTCATAGATGATGCTATAAAGCGTGCAATTATTTACCTACAAAATATTTGATCTGCTTAATGTGAGTAAATTTGGGTGTTTCATTCTTTTCAAGTTTTCTGGTTCGATAAACCAAAATTGCCCCCATGTCATGCATGTGTTCTGATGTTATAAACAAATTCAGTCAGATCGGATCGGCCAATATTTTCTTCACCCGGGCCCTTACCGCAAAGTTTCTACGATGGTTAAAAAATCACATTTTTATTCATAATAATGTATTTCACAACTCTAACTCAAGTATGAGTAGTTTCTATGTGTGCTTCCGTGGCCGAGTGGTTAGTGAGTTGTACTTGTGACCAGAAGGTTGTGGGTTCGATTCCCAGTCGGGTCTGGTGGTGGATGTTAAGCAAAATTACCCCAATCAGGTTGCACACTGCTCCGTGGCATCTACACGTTAATTAGCAGGCCCGTAGGAAGCAAAATGAGATTGGTAAGGCCATTTAAAAGTTGTGTTTTACAAGTATGTTTTTTTCCCACAAATGTTTGTCCAGGTTAGCATTGAATTATTACATTATTTCTTTTCCCCCCACAAATTATTGGTCAGGCAATGGTCTTACCGCCTTAGCCCTTCCTACGGGCCTGATAGTACAGTGTAATATCACATGGGGTGAAATACTTTTACCTGTAGTGAGCTCCCATAGAGCAGTAGCCCGAGCCTGACCGCGCGCTGACCATAGACGAGTGACCACACGGTCTTGGTGAGCAGGGAAGTGACAAATGGCCAGTCACTGACCATGGAGGGGCTGCCGGCGTCCACCAAAAAGACCACGTCGCGTTGGATGAAAGCACACTGTAATACCCAAATAAAAATTATTAATAACTGTATATATATTTTCCCCCAAGTTTGCCTGGGAATTCAATTCTGCTCTCACTGTTCTGCCAAGCAATCTCCTACCACTGTATTGACATATAGCTGAAGAGACATCTTCCATTTGACTATATATGAGTGATCGTTTGGCTGTTTGATCCATGAAACTTCTGAATATCTGAAACGATACGTTGCCGGTTCCAAAGATGGGGGAAAATATGGAATGGGAAAAGGAGGAACGTGTCTCATGCTAATCTATCATTTTACTGAGGTTAGATCTAGAATCCTCAAAACTCTCTAATCCTGCAACGTACTGATAGAACACAGTATCCTAGACAAAATGTTTATACGGCTCTGTAGTGCTCCATGAAGTAAATTAAAAGTCCTTTATTGTACATTAGATTTATTCTATTGTGAGTTTTACAAAACGTTAACTATGATGCAAATGTGTTCTAATCTGATCTGCTTTGAGTTATTTCTAAGTCTATGTGCTTTGTATAGGTTAAATTTGTTATATGAAATATGGTATGATTAAAGAGGATGATGGAAACCTCAACATTCAAGTATCAGGAAATCCAACCATTTTGCCCTTCATTTTCAAAAGAAAATTTACCATAAGAGGGGGCGCTTTGCCCCCCTACTATAACCTCCAGCCGCTCCATCTCTATCTGCTCCCTTGCAAATGTGACCCCCCCCCCCCCACACACACCTACAAAAAGCTTCTTATGCCCTTGGACAGTACTTAAGAAATTGTTTTGTTATTTGTTGCTAAATAAACTTAAAAGTTTATAAAGTTAGTAAACATTAAATCTTATAATTAGATAATCAAACGTAGTGCGATTCCTCATATCGACTTACTTAAAGCCCTTTTTCATGAAAAAGTTGCCCCCCCCCCCCCCCCACCACTTTTTATTTGCTTCCTACGCCACTGGAATGTACCCGAAAGTATTGACAATTGAACGCGAACCTCAGTATTCTGAACATATATTTCTTCAACCATAAACTCGAATCAAAACAGACAGGTTGAGCAGCCCTCAGCTACGAGCGGTAGGTAGCGGTGACCATTTCCACCAATTTTCGTAATCATTCTGCCGCTAAATTAGGCTAAGTTCTGTTGATAATTAAGTCAATCTTGACGACACCCCAGGAACAGTTGACAATTAATAGCTACTCCAATGCCACAGCTGATGCACCGCCAATGCTCGGTGGATATCTGACCCTAGCATCAGACGGATTTATAATTTTATACCCTCAGAAAAAGTCACACCGACGAATTGCGCAGTAAGCTGTTTTCTCATTACTCATGACCTACACATTGTGTGCCCACACCGGGAAGAAAATGTGATGAATGTCATATATGATTTCCTTCAGCCAGAAGACAAAGCATCAACTAGCCCAAAAGCAAGCCTAAAAGAAGACCATGGCGTGGGTGGGTGTTTGTAAATATTCATGCCGCGATGGGACAAGGAGCAGTAATCATTGTCACTCGCGGATCCAGGGGTGCGTTGTGTTTTGAATGGTTCAGGAACCTCCACAGCTGCCAGACGGAAGTTGTTAATGTCGTGAACTTTGTATGAATTTACAACAATCTTATGCTAGGGGCACAACCGGCCTCGTGGACATTTTGGTACAGTTTCCCGTGTAATAAATGGCAGGTAATGACGCACGGCCTATAGCTAGCGTACTGGCTCCGTACAGCCTACCTACGGCCAGGCTACTGCTGATTAGGGTGTAATAGTACTACCAGATGTGGTCTAGGATCAAAAGGCATTCATCACAGTTTGAAAACTTTGAGAGACTCGTGTTGTTGGTCTGAGCTTTCTGGTAATAATTGGCACACAGGAGGTGGTCCTATATGTCCATCGACGCCATATATCTGATCGTGATCTTTGTACAGTACACCTCCCGCCCCCTGTACACACAGGTGGCACTACTATTTTCTCTTCTGCGTCTCCTTTGCTCAATGTGACAGCACATGCAGCAGTACATGTTTTCCAAATGGGCTCATCTAAAAAGAGATGGACACGTGTTCGCCTTTACACGTACGGACATCCACCGCACGACATGTTTGTGGACCCATTATGAGACAAATGTCACAAGTCAGACAAAAGATCGACATGGCGCAGTACGTTGATTACAACAGAAAACAGGCGCATGCCTTGTTACTGTTGTCAGTTGATATATCAACAAACGAAGACGTCAACGTTGCCGGACAAGACATATCGTCTGCTGACACATTCTGCTGACAAGTTATTGCGGCGTGGGTTGGGCTGACGACGAAGACTTGTCTCCTTTTTCAATAGGACTTATTCACGACCTATCCGCGAAAATCTCAATGTTTAGCAAAATAGTTTAATATAGCAAGTGAGGGATTCACTAGCAGATCGTGTAAAAAATGTGCGTGTTACGGGGGAGGGGGCATGGGGATGGGGAAGCTTAGAGTCAGTTCTAGGTCGATCGTGGGTGTTCTAGCCTCAAAATTGGAGTGAATGGATGGTTCGATTGGGAATTGCGCTCTTCAGGCTGGTTCTGAGTGCTGTTTTGGGAGAATGTATGCTTGGCAGTTGAAACCACTGCCGTTACAATCTGAAGTAATGGGCGCATGAAACAGAGGCATCTGTTCCAACAGTTGGGTTTTCCGCGATGCTCCATTATTAATGCTGTCTTTCTGAAGGAAATGATACACTTCTGCCTGGTTCCGGCCCAAATGTTTTTATCTCTTTTCTGGAGAAGTGATGTTGACTTTTTTTCGCGGTTTGTTGGGTCCTGTTTTGTAGTATCGAGCTGTTGATTTGGATCATTATTTTGCTTTCCTGTGTCGTACGGAGAGCTAACTCGATTATCGTACTGTCTTTCTGCTTAAATGTGGTATTGATGACGGTGCTCAAAATTATGTTACCGTATTATAGTATGCTATTTCCGTATAGTCTTATGAGTCTGCATTTTCATTCAGTCCATCACACCATCCGACCGTCATTCCAGATGGTTAAAAGAGTATCAGGGATCAGCATTTTTGCACTGAATGTGCTGCCGATGCAAGTATATGAGAAATGGGGGTGGGGGTGGGTGGGGTTTAGAAATGATGAATTGATCACTGAGTGTGCCAATGACTTGGTGTAAAATGTAAAGTTGCGAGAGCACATTAGAAGCACGATTATAACCACGACATTTACATTTGCAATACGCCATGACCACTTTGTTAAATTGTTAGCGGTTTAGGATCAAGTACTAATCTATCTTGAACAAAGCGGGGGCTTTGGTTCGAAAACCCGAACTGTTAGCACTTGAGGGAGATCAGAAGAGATCACGCGATCTCTCGTTCAAAGACGCTTTTAGTTGGGGAGGGTGATTTGAAAAGGTACTCACTTCAATAATTGTAATTGAGGTAGAGTAACAATTGCCGCCCTTGTATACACTTAACCATAGGTACTATGTAAATTTAGTTGGCCATTATTTGTTTTATTACAAGATCGTTGATAACTTTCGATGGTACAAACTTGCGAAAACATATATATGTAATGTTACTTAATATTTTACCGTTCATGTGACATATATACGCAGATATTGATATAGATCTACACTGTACTGCAATTATATCTTCTTCTCCGGCGACTATAATGTCAAAATGGCTAATAAAATCTGAATCACTGTAGTTCTATTTAACTAATTTCATGGAGTCTATACATAGCATATGGTCTCACTTTTGTACTTCATGTTTCTCTTTCTATGCTTTATTTTAAATGATCAAAAATTGTTTAAAACGCTTTTATTTTAAACCTTTTCAGCCTTTTTATGATTATTTAAGATATAGCATAGAGAGGAAAACATAAAGAACAAAAACACTGTAGTTCTTTAATTTCGCTGTTAGACGTTCAGCCTGTTAGGAGTACGCGACTGACTACCTGTGAGAACAACCTCACACACTGACCTTAAACAAATTCCATTACGTCATAATTAAGACGCGTTGACGTCTGGGTTATGGCGCTTTGTTTGACCAATCAGCGTGCGTGCTGATACAAGGTAGTGACCCGTGGCTACTTAAGCCAGGGCCAAGATGACCAGACAAGTCATTATCACTCAGACTTACGAACGGAATAGACGCAGTTACGATTAACAACGAGTTGAAGTATCTTCGCAACTTCATCTAGACAGCTTGTGAAAAGAGTAAAACTGTATAACGAAACACACTTTGGATACAATAGGAAAACATAGAGGCCTGGAACGTGCATACGTTTTATCATTAGCACTGATTAACGTTAATTTTTTAAGGCAGGCCAGTGTTAACATGGGTCTAGCACAGCGCGCTCGCGACATCCAAAAGTGCCTGGCGTCCATAGGCAGTTTCTCGGCGGGGCAGGCCGAGGTCATTGACTGGGACGAGGAGAGTCTCCGCCACATCACCCTACAGCTCGCACCCACCGACGGGCTGTATCGCGGAGGCCGCTGGAGGTTCACCGTCACCTTCACCCCGTGCTATCCAGCCGAGGCGCCCGACGTCCATTGCGATACTGCCATATACCACCCCAACATAGACGTGGTGAGGAACCCCTCCAATGTCTGTCTCAATTTGTTGGATTCGAAAAAATGGAATAAGCGTTTTGGGCTGCAGGACATTGTGATGGGACTGCTGTTCTTGTTCTATCATCCCAATCTTGACAGTCCTCTGAACACTCTGATCGGCAGGGTCTCCGAGCAAGAGTTCCTCGCGAATGTGGCTAAATCGCTGCGGGGTTGTCGAATAAGCGGTCAGGTATACCCCCGAATGATCCAAGATGATGAGGATTCGCTTGGTTCCCAGTCGTACCGGCACCGCAAGGCAGACGAGATTCTGCCAGCTTGTGTAACATCACACATCAAGCAACTCCCCACTCGAGAAGATGGAAACACGCCTGTCGTGCACGCTGTGACGTCTTGCACGACTACGTCTATGGACCAGCTCAGCGATAGTCTCGCCAGGATGACGGATCTGCACGTAGAACAACATGTTGAAACAGACGACAGCGAAGACGAAGAAGAGACCGCGGCAATGTACGCAGATGAATCCGATCAAGAGGACGACGAGGATGATGACTTTCAGGACAGAATGGACTTTCTCACGTTCGAGGCGATGCTGGGAGAGCACGTGGTTCGCGGCGTCCCGGTGGCAGGCGGCAATGCGTCTCTAGAATGCCGGGAACACGTCACCCGCCTGCTGCAGAGATTCGAGTTGATCCGGGCCGAGGGTGGAATGACCACGGCTGACTTGGAGATGATGTTCATGTGAACAGAGTGTTTGTGGTGGAACTGATACATTTCATGCACGTGGCTGCTCATGAGTTGTTTGCTGATGTTGTTGTTTTAATGCTTTGTATGTTAAGTAATAATTTGATAGTCGGTGTGGTTTTGCGTGTTTACATGAACATGGAGTCGTTGTATTTGAAACGATATAAGGGCTGTTGAAAGTTCAAAGACATTTGGTAAATACTAGCTAGTACGTGTCACAATTAATTCTAAGATTAGCCTAACTGTTTTTGTTTGTTTGGATGTCTTTATACGTATATGTATTTTTTATGTAGATTATTAACGAATATTAGGAGAGAGTTAGTAAAATAGGTACATGTGGAAATTGAAAATAGAATCTCTAAAACTTGCCAGTCACTTCTGACGAGAATAAATATGTGTTAGTTGTTGAATTATTTGAAATTATTCATTGTATGCTGCTAAATAAACGTGCTTAAACTATTTAGTGACTTAGTCTCAGCAATATTTTAATCAAATATAGACAATACACAGGGAAAGCTCACTATTTGGGGAAACCATGTGTGGAAAAAAAAATCATTTTAAGCTTGGTTGTCATTGTTACAATTTCAATGTAAATCTCGCCTAACTCTTTTTTTTACTACCCAGGGGATTACAACGAGCAATAGAACTTCTCAATCATTAATACCACCTCTATGAAACAATCCTTTTAAGACACCAAAACTGTAAAGACTAAAGAGACCGCATCTCTAGTGAGGACAGTTGAAGTAAGCCAACCCAAGCGTGTTTTTAAGGGTGCGGTTTAAACTTACACACATTATAAGCATATGTAGTTAAAAAATCTTTTATGTCTTTTATGCTTTTTAAGTATGTAATAGGAAGCAACGTAATGAAATTACTAGTTTTGGTAATTACACATTAGGAATACTATTATCATGAGTATATTACGGTAGCTGTAATTCACACACTCAAAAATAAATCACATAATTATGCTGATTCATAAAAAAGATTGAAATATTTAATTGTTCTCAAGGAATTTGCTTTGGTGGGGAGTTGTAGATAAGAATAGCTTTAAAGATACATGTATTTTTGGATACTGTTTATATTTTGATACACGGAAAATATTTATTTAAAACACCAGCTTTTCGTATACATAGACAAAATGTGAATGACATATGGTGTAAGACTTCATGCTTGACCTCATTTAAATACCGTGTATACTTGAAATATAATCAGTCTTTGACAAAAACACACAATGAAACAACATCTATCTTCACTGCAGTCTTCATCAAAGAATCCGCAACACTTGGACATGGCAGTGAGAGAGGAAGCGACTTCTGTGATATTGATAGTCTATTAGTTGGACATCACGCTAAGTCTTCATCTTACATTGGTTTTCATCCTTTCCCACACGCGGTGCCCTCTCCCCTGGGCTCCTTGGGTCGTACCGCGTGCGACGCACACATCCCGAGTGCCTTTTCGACGTCCCTCATGCATAATACACTATAGAGCCTGATAAGAATTAACGTGGTAACGCGACTCCAACAAAAAGGCATGTATTATTGCACTCGATACGAGAAAAGAGTATTTCCTGATTACTGTAATGCACTACATCCCGTAAACATAGGTTTTTGATGGAGGTTAACGTCCTAACCCACGCAACAAGCTCGTTCTTAATGTTGTCCTACTGTTTTGCAGATATAATGTACATGTAAGTGTAAATGACTTACTCGAATCTACACCATTATTTTCGTATATACTCATATTTAAAGTGATGAAATAAATTCGATCATGTGGAGGAAAAAATAAAATAGAAAAAGAAGAAATGAAAGAAAAAGGAAGGGTTAAAAAAACCCTAACCGAATTAGTTATAACCAATATAACATGAGAAAACACTGTGGGGGTTGGTTGGCACCTGCCGCTGCCTCGAGTGGTGTCTAAGAATACTGCGGGGTCTGCTTGCCCCAGGCGGCTGTCTCTCCTGGTACCAATGGAGAACTTCCACCACTCAAGAAACCTTCATCGAATCAAGTTTCCTTAATGAAGTGCCTCCATGGCTTTGGCAACCCTTAATGACTCGGAGGGCACAGACCCTGATCCAGAGCTACGGAGGGTCCCAGGTTCCGGAGGGACAGTGTCCGTATGCACCATGACAGATGAAGTGCGGCTGGAGTCTAGACTGTCAATGCCGACTGTATGTCAACGACCGTAATTTTCATCTCGGTCCAACATCAATGAGTCCCAGCATCATAGCCAGATAAGTGGAACCCAGACGCCTATTAGGAAATTCACACCACGATAAGTACCCATAATACAAGCCCTGCAATGACGATCCTAGTCTTTCAAAAGACCTTTTATCTGATAGTGTTTACTTCCATTATTACAAAAACCGCTCATTTAGACCATATATCAAGTGCAAAGATGAAGAGCAAGTACACCCGTGACAGCCCCAGGAGCCCCTAGCTCTAATATATATTCATGTCAGACTATTTAAAGGCCTTGTGATAACTACCATCTCAGGGACTAATGGCAAAGCTCTTCATTACCAAGTAAGGAGGATCATCACACAAGATCTAAATTCAAGTAATTGCCGCATTTTTTCATACATTTTGCTAATGCACATGATGGTCGTACATTTACTAACTGTTCTCGCAGAGCAAGATGTAGAACTCACTTCAAGAATATGTTATATATCACACACCATGCATTACACCATTTTTGTGACAGTAGATTAGTTAATACATCAAATTTATCATTATGAAACACCTGTCATTTATCAGGAAAAGTCTTAATAAAGGTGGATTTTTGTTGAATGTTTGCGGGCAGATCGTACATGTATGTAAAGTTATGACGCGTGTTTATTTTCAAACTGCACACCCTCCAATTGGTGGTATCTCTAAAAAGAGACAGCCTTAACAATTAAGCGTTTTTTTCAGTTCCAAAACGAAAAGGGAGACCACACCAAACCTCCTAATTTAATAGAGACTACCTCTCAACTGGGACCACTTATGGCCATATGTGCGTGTGGTCTCAATTATAGGTTATACTTTTAACTTAATATTAACTTCCAACATTGTCTGTGTTCAATAATCATAACAGGTTTTGTTATACAATGTACCTCTGGCCATCAAGTGACCATAGTTTCACTTGAATAAGCCACTCATTCATACACCCCCAATTCATAGATATGAATACTAGCAATTTACTTTTCTACTTATTAGAGTAGACCATTTACTTCTTCGTTTTCATTATTATAGTTACCAGGTTTCTAATTATCACGTTGTACAGTTTCCATTTCACGTTGGCACGGAGCAATCATGAACTCATTGTTCAAGTCTTCTCAAAACTGGAGGCCGCTGCAATAGGACACTGGTGCGCGTAATAGAGACGGTAATTCTAACACATACATACATCGCGCCCACGTGGCCACTTTATAGCTATTGTCTCCAAGCAGACAGGTTACACAAGTGTCAAAGTTATTTATATACATAAGTAATACTCATTATAGGCAACACACGTATCTTTTCAAATGTTATTTCTTCTGTTCGAGCATTGGTCTGCTCTGCGCAGCGGGGTTTAAAAGGGCCACCAATAAAGTGTGGGTGGGTGGGTGGCTGGTGACATTGACTGACATTGAATGACTTTGTACATGCCTGGGGTGAAGGCACACAGCTCGATGTCACAGTGCTTGACCTGTCAAAAGCCTTCGACAAGGTCCCTCATCAGGCCCTGCTGGGCAAACTGCAGCACTACGGTATCCAGAGAAATGTTCATTCATGGATCACAGACTTCCTCTCAGGCAGAACTCAGAGGGTGATTGTCAACGGTGCACAGTCTGAATGGGAGGACGTAGTCTCTGGAGTCCCCCAAGGCACACTATTGGGGCCGTTGCTCTTTCTTCTGCACATAAACCGATCTCCCGTCCATAGTCTCTTCTGAAGTGAGATTATTTGCAGATGACTGTCTTGTTTATAGACGTATCAGATCACAGGAAGACCAGCATGAACTCCAAAAAGATCTTGATAATCTCTACAGATGGGCAGAGACATGGGGTATGGAATACAACCCAACTAAGTGCAACACCATGACTGTAAAGAGAGGGAGGACAAAATTGAACCACATCTATAGTTTAAATGGTCACCCTCTGTTAGAAGTTCAGGAGGCCAAATATCTTGGCATAACGATTAGTAATAACCTCAAATGGACCTCACACATACAAATAACTGTTACCAAGGCAAACCGAACTCTAGGATTCTTACATAGATACCTAAGATCTTGCCCAAAGAATCTTAAAGCCACAGCCTACATAGCTCTGATACGACCACTGCTTGAGTATTCATGTGCAGCATGGGACCCATATCTGAAAGGGGACATCCAAGCCCAAGAGAAGATACAACGAAGAGGAGCGCGTTTTGTCTTGAACCAAAACAAACGCGACTACACGAGTATCTCTACTGCGATAAAGGATCTCAACTGGCCAGAACTCAGTGAGAGACGGAGGCAGCAGAGACTGACAATGATGTTTAAAGTCATGAATGGTCTGGTGGCCATTCCAGCAAATGTGTATGTGAACAGGTCTACATCCAGGACTAGGTCAACAAATTCAGTGAGACTTGACCAACTCAGAGTTCACACTGACATTTACAAATATTCATTTTTCCCTAGGACCATAGTTGATTGGAATTCACTTACTGATAACATAGTCACCAGCCTAGTCTTTCAAAAGACCTTATATCTAATAGTTTTTATTTTTATTATTACATAAACCCTTCGTGTAAACCATATATTAAATGCAAATATAAAGAGCAAGTGCAATTGTGACAGCCTCTAGCTCTAACAGATAAAAACAAACTATTACAAAACAGAACGTCATCAAACATTCCCCAATATAAATAAACAGTACCACATGCGAAAGCTTCTGTTACTAACTGGGACTGGCTTATGTGTGAATTAATGAACCAGAAACATTACAAATAAACAATATCACGTGCTTAAACGGGAAAATACCCAACGACAGCTGGACTGCTGCTTCTAAAATAGAAGCCATGTGCTTTTAGTAAATGACGTCAATTTAGCAAAACATTTGCAACATTGACGTAATACAGAGGTTTTTAGAATAGGCCTTAATGTCAGACTATTTAAAGGCCTTGAGATAGGCTATCACCAGCCCAACACTTGACACTTTTAAAAATAGATTAAAATCTTATCATTAACTGTACCTTGCACTCGCTGTGCAACGCAACCTCGAGCTCATCCTAATCATACTCATTATTGAGTGCTAGGATTATTTAAAAGAAGAAGAAGAAGGGTGGGTACGATTGTATCTGTTTTATGACCCCGTATCACAGACAAAAAATTATTGTGACCACTAATTTAGCGATGCACAGCTGTGCGACATCCTCTACCCAACTCCCTTTAATGTTTTAAACAAACGCAAATCAATGAACACATCTTTTAATAATGAAATTTATTATGATTTTATTAGAATTAAGTAAAACTGACCTTCGTACGAAGCGAGATGAAAAAGTTGAGTACAATAAATTTTGTATTTGCATTTTATTGCGTTGGAAGACCTACAAGGACTCGGTGAATTTGAATATTCATTTTTTCCATCAAATATGAATGTAAAGAATTTAAATAGTTTATTAGAAATACATACACCTGACCCTCGTGTTAAATGTGGCAAATTCTTTTTCGCACTCCCTCTGTATTTGTAACCTCCCCTCTTCTTTAAATAACCCATCTTGCCACAGCAAGGTATCACCTATAAAATTTTATAGATAGATGACCACCTTCTCAGGGGAAGACGTAAATAACCGTGGTCTTCTAAAATTACACTAATGTAAGTGATGACCGGCCTTGCATTCTATAGCCAGGTAGCACATGCCAAGGGGCCCTTCATCATCGATATTCATACACCTGACAAAGTATGAGTCAACATTAGAGGGACGGTTGAATTATAGCTGGTCGTGCACACCTATGTCATAGCACCATCTCATTAGCTAGCCAATAATATACGCCGAGACCATAATAGCAATCTGAATTTGACCTTATATCAAGGATACGAGTGTGTTTAGTAACAATTATCTACAGTGTACAATGTGATTAAGATATCATTTTTTTCATGAATACAGGAGTGTGCCAGTCACTGCCGCATGGCAAGCCACGAGCACAGTGCAAGCTATTTTATATTATAATTAGATAATCACACATCTCATGTGTTGTAAATGACTTTGTTTTCATGCCCACGTATATATCACGTATATATCTGAGAAGCAATCACTTGGGACATTATATAACTTCATTCACAAGGGTAATCCAATTATTGAATTAAAAGGGACTGATCGAGTATCGTTTCCATGTGTGTTCTTCACCACGTACCAAATAGCCTTCATAATGTCATTTGCAATTACTCTAGTAATGACCCTCTATAGCAGACGTACACAGATGACACTTGTACAAACACGTTATATGACGGTGGTGTGAAGCGGTGGGAGCGCGTGTTGTTGCACGTGCTGCATGTTTGTTACAATGGCAGATATAATTTAGTAATATTTCTACCTGTAACATTGAATATGTAGAGCAAAAGGTAAAGCAAAGGAAATTGTTCTAATAGAGGTCTGAGAAAGTTCTAATATTATCACAACAAAAATTCCAGGCCATTGCAACAAGGGATTTTAAACTGGTGAAAATGTACTTTTGACTAGCTCCAACCGGTCTCTTTTATACTTAAAAGCTAGCAGTCTCTGTTTTGAAGGCTGCCGTCCGGCCTACTATACTTGATCCTCAGGTCAAAATCTACTTTGTCAAAAGCTCAGATTGTTTCCCCGCAAACTGTCTTGGATTTTGCCATTGGCTGCTGTTCGCAGAGAAAACTCTTTGTCCGAATGTCGCTTGAACAAGATCGAGACAAAGATGGCTTCGATCAGTTTGCATCATGGGAACCCGGCATAAAATACTGAAGAATGTTTTTGTCTTCCAATTCATGGCATAGATTTTTTAGACCCCATGTCTACATATATCAAAACACAAAGATTCCAATACACTAAACTAAGGGAGCGACCAAGCGACCATCATTAATCGTACAGGGGGGTGGGGATCATTTGGTATTGACTAAGATCGAAAAATTGAACGCCCTTCCTAACTGTCTACGTTGAAATTGAATGCCCTCCCCATGTGAACATTAAGAAACTGAGCGCCCCCCCCCCCCCACACGGAAAATATGAACAATGACATACTTTCGTATTATAAACTTTGATGTTGGACAGATTCCCTGAAAACTGTTTAAAGTATGTTGCAATGAATCATTCACTGTCAATGGTTAATGAATATATATTTAGCAATCTATTTGACTTGTTGACATTACATTACAGTTAAATCCAAAACTACGCATATTGCAGGAAAGCACCAATTCGCGACTAAAGTGCGTAAAATATCTTTTCAGGTTGAGAATTGAGTGCCCTCCCTCTCTCTTTGAATTAAAATTGAGCGCCCCCCCCACACCAAATGACCGCCTACCCTGTACAATCAATGATGGTCGCTCCCTAATATGATAAGTTGGCATCCACCCACCCACACCGAAAATGTAGAGAGTACACACACTTCTATGCAAAGGAGAGTGTGTACGCGCACCTTTTTCAGTAGGAAGTTTTCACCTCCGGAACTGTGCGGGAGACGAGAGAGGTGCTAGACTAACCCTGTTTACAAGGTGGGTGAAGCGCACCTATAAAGTGAGTGAGCCGCATGCAATCTCCTGACAGACGAGAACGGAGGATACAGACACAGAGTGACGGAAATATGCCTTTTACTTTTATTCAGATTTAAACCACAGTTATCTTGTATGGGATTAATGTTAGATTTCAAATCATTTGATTGAAGGACATTAGGATAATCTCTTTTATATTTGATACACATAAGGGCATATGCTGGGCGATGAAAAGAGCTATGATAACTTTTGAAAGCTTTTGCTATGCATTAACCTCTCCGAGTGTAATCATATTTGACGAGAGACAAACCAACATTCACTTCATTTTAGGCGAATAGAACAGTAGGCCCTTTATGACAGAATTACTTTGGGACCAGCTTAGCTCACCTTAAACCAATGGTACCAGAAATGCACGCCATAACGGACTCGTACCACGAGATCGTGAACGTTTCATCGTACGACAATGACAGTGCGGCGACCAGCAACAGCTACCACAACACCACCCCTCACCCCCACCGACCCGAGCGACCCAGTGCCCTCGTCGAGCAGACGGTAATCTTCTTCAGTATCGCCGGCAGTACCATCGGAGTACTGTCTATTGTACTGAATACCATCTTCCTCGGCACGCTGATGCGGCTGGTGAAATGCGGCGGGGGTGGCGGGGGCGGCAGCACGCGCACGACGTACATGCGCTACATCCACAACCTGGCCGTGGCGGACGTGCTGGCGGCCGCGTCGTTCCTCATCACGCAGCACTGGCCGGCCTGGATGTACTCGTACATCGACCCCGAGCACCACTTGATGCTCGTGCACGGCGTGGCGTACGTGTTCCGCGGCACGCCGTGGATGTTCTTCACCGTGTACTACCTGACGCTGTGCTGCCTCACGTTCAACCAGTACGTGGCCGTGTGCCAGCCGTGGCGCTACTCGCAGATGATGGTGTCGCGCACGGTGACGGTCAGCCTGGTGGTCATCTGGCTGGTGGGCTCGCTGCAGGTCGTCGTGCCGGCAGTCGTCATCGCCGTCCTCAGCAGCGTGCCAGACAAGCGCGAGGCCATGGCCATGCTCTACACGTTCGCCGAGTTCGAGATGCACTGGTGGCTGGCCGTGCTTGCTGCCTCCATCTTTTTCAACATCGTCCTGGATAGTATCGCCTACAGGAAGATCCATCGCTTGAAGCTGAAAATGCGCTTCTGTAGCTCTTCGGTGGACCGGAAGAATCTGGGCATAAAGCAGGAGGCTTTCATCACGTTGTCGCTCTTGCTGGCCGCGTCTTTCTTCTGTCGACTGCCCACGCCCGTATTTGGAATACTAGGACTCAATATCAAGTACTCAATGAGCGCGTCGGCGAAGGAGTTGATAGAATCGTTTCTGGTGTTTCTGCTCTACAGCAACTTCATGCTGGACCCTGTGATTGTGATGGTGAGAACCCTGGAGATGAAAAGGCAGTGCAAGAGAACCTTCAACAACTGCCGCGTAATGTTCAAACACTGTTCACGTTCTTACTCAGAGGAGACTAGCGGCCCAGAAAGTATCAATCTTGTAAATTATCGCAAACATCAGAAAAGCACTCGAGATCTGGTGACATTTAGCTGCACAACCTCAAGGAAACCTATTTGATTAATACGAGATGGATGTGAGGATGTGAGTGTGAACTAATGAAAAATGGACGCGTGAAAAGTTACTGGTGGGTGATTATTATTAGGCCTACTATACAACATACAGTGCTTGACCTAATTATCATTTCTGTTCATCATTTGCTCATCCTATTTTGCATTAAAATTACCTAAGTAATTTACAAATTTTTCATGAAGCTTTGGATACTGAGTCGAAAGTACATGAACACAAACTACTTAATACTACATTCCAGTTAGACTCAAGTGTTTACTTCATAAATAGAAGTTGTGGTTGTTAAAAGTTGAATGCTACGTTTTTGTTGTTATTATTAAAAGTTAAACAAAAATGATGGTTTGTTTTCTTTCTAAAAGCTGAGATGATTGGGAAAAGATTATGAAAACGCAAAAGACAATGCTGGCCGTTAATGCTGCCGTGGCAACATAACCTGGATTTCAAACCCTGTAAAATATGTCTCTAACTTTGTATAATAAGCTTTAGGTCTTAATGTTTGATGTGTCATTAATGAGCTGGTTATGGTAAGGATGAAAATAATGCAATATGTCAGAAAACAAAATAAACATTAAAATATCAATTTCTGCGAATTTCAAATCAAATTATAGTTTGGAAAAGTGCACTAAGAAGAAGCTTAATGCTGAATATTTTAATTTATAATAGCTAAATGACATCACAAAACATGGCAGGATGTGACTTCGGCAGCAGGGGCATGGACTAGGGTGAGGGCAGTATTCGGCTTCATGATGCTCTTGAATGTGTGTGATAAAGGGTATGAGTTACTAGTTTTTTGTATTCTGATTGACCTGATTTGTGTGATCAGGAGATATTGAAGCAAAATAGTGTTTACTCACAGTGAGTAAATTTTTCACTTGCTCTAATATCGAATGTGTTCGTGTACAATATATTGTTGCTCAATGATAAATGATTTCTTTCTTGGTTATTTTAGTATGGCCAAACATACTTGTGTATAATATACTGTGTAAAGTATATGTCCAAGAGGTGCGAAAACTAGTAAGTTATGTAAGTTATCACATAAACTTGTATTGAGGTCACTACCAGTTCTTTTCTTTTCACCTTTTTCCTCGTTAGGTCGCAATCATATGAAAATACAAGAAGTACCTCTGAGAAATTATAAAACAAAATATGTTACTATCCTCACTGATCAACATAATCTCGATATTATCTGCACCCCCTTGTAATCACAAGTGGGGACTGTACTGCTGGTATTGTTGGAAAAATGTTCTGGTCAACGGTACGTCCTTATGCAATACACATCCAGCTGGAGGGTTTGTGCTGGAGTATAATTATATTATTTTTGCATCAAGCGTTTCATGTGTTCGGTGTAAAATAGATTAGAACACATGCACTAAATGTGACAATTCAGGGTCCGGCTCTGCTATACAGCTCTTTGGGTTGGGCGCAGAAACCTTGATGTACCAGGAAAATTGGCACGTGGCCCCTTTATTGCTTGGATGGAAACTGTAGAAAGTGTTGAACACTCGAGGTGGAACATGACGATGATTGACCCGAATGGTCATGATGCAAGAACAAGAACAAGCATTTTTAGCAACCAAGCGCACTCTAGGAGCAAAATACAATCATTGATTCTAGTATACATTGATTGGCAATTGCTAAGATTGTTTAACGAAATTATTACATTACTAATTGCATTACATTGCATCTGAGCAAAAGCCTCACTAGTCTCATTTAGGAAATGAAGTCATTAGATAATTTTTTTTGATATCCCATGACCCTGATATCCCATTATTTTGTTGCCCTTAAAAATGTGTGGGTCAGCTACTTTCTGTTCTATTCATTACTTTAACATCACCTTGCATGGTGCCCCCACTTGCTGTTCTTCATAGTGCCCCCACTTGCTGTTCTTCAATGTTTTAGTGCCCCCACTTGCTGTTCTTCAATGTTTTAGTGCCCCCACTTGCTGTTCTTCAATGTTTTAGTGCCCCCACTTGCTGTTCTTCCATGTTTTAGTGCCCCCCACTTGCTGTTCTTCCATGTTTTAGTGCCCCCACTTGCTGTTCTTCCATGTTTTAGTGCCCCCACTTGCTGTTCTTCCATGTTTTAGTGCCCCCACTTGCTGTTCTTCCATGTTTTGCCCCGTGTGTGTCTCCTCCCCCATTGCTGTTCTTCCATGTTTTAGTGCCCCCACTTGCTGTTCTTCCATGTTTTAGTGCCCCCCACTTGCTGTTCTTCCATGTTTTAGTGCCCCCACTTGCTGTCTCTTCAATGTTTTAGTGCCCCCACTTGCTGTTCTTCAATGTTTTAGTGCCCCCACTTGCTGTTCTTCAATGTTTTAGTGCCCCCCATTTGTCTCTTCAATGTTTTAGTGCCCCTTCTGTTTCATGTTTTATTTTGCCCCCAGTTGCTGTTCTTCCATGTTTTAGTGCCCCCCCATTTGCTGTTCTCCATGTTTAGTGCCCCAATTGCTTTCTTCCATTTTAGTGCCCCCCCACTTGCTGTTCTTCCATGTTTTAGTGCCCCCCAATTGCTGTTCTTCCATGTTTTAGTGCCCCCCCCCCATTTGCTGTTCTTCCATGTTTTAGTGCCCCCAATTGCTGTTCTTCCATGTTTTAGTGCCCCCACTTGCTGTTATTCAATGTTTTATTGCCCCGCTTGCTGTCTCTTCAATGGTTTAGTACCCCCACTTGCTGTTCTTCCATGTTTTAGTGCCCCCACTTGCTGTCTCTTCAATGTTTTAGTGCCCCGCTTGCTGTCTCTTCAATGTTTTAGTGACCCCACTTGCTGTTCTTCCAAGTTTAATTAATTTGTACCTTTTTAACCTATTAATAAGCATTTATGATAACAAAATAATAATTTTGACTCAAGCTAAAGATATCGGTGAACTCAAGATATCGGTGAACAGTTATCAGAGTCCAGTGCAGCAGAAAGGCCATCAATAGGATAAACTTGCTAAAAATTCTGGAGAACATCAGATTCTTGACTATACAGGTACGTAAGGGGATACCTTCTGGAACTAATAGGTTATTGTAAATTTGTGCTTTTGTAATATGCAACGTAGCATTGTAAAATGCCCCAATTTATAGACAAAACCAATAAAATCACATAAAAATGTAATGTGTTTTTTGTTATTGTGAAAAATCTATGGTATGAATTTTCTCTCAGAAATGGTTAGCTTATTTTGGCATATTCATTTATATTTCTCAGCGTTGAATTTGTTAAACTGTTAAAACAAATAAAACAAAGATAAATTTTGCACAGCTACTTTCTATTATTCTGAAGAAGAAGCCCCTAGATTGGCTTGTGCTTCAATCCACCAAGTGATGTGTACAGGAAAGTTGGAAATGTTCTAATATATGGGTGCATAAACTGTCTATAAATCTGGTGTAAAATGCTCTTAAAATTCCAACATTTTTCCGGTGGAGCATGCGCGGACCCCTCTAGCTAAACCGCGCGTCGTTGGCGCGCGGGTCGGCCGGCTGTGCCCCCCCCCCACACACACTTTTAAATCCCTTGCTACGGGCCTGTTTTTACTGCTTATGATTATTGATGATGGTGACATGATGATATTCCAGGATATGATATTCGAGATGTGAAAAAAATCTTATTATATTGTACGTATTGTACGTTGAACGTCAGACAACTCTCCCACGCCAAAAAGTGAGACGTTTTCTTTATGTTACGTATAACGTATTAAAACAACGTGAACAATGCACGTCCATGGTAAAAAGTAAACATGGACTTTGAGTAAACAGTGTTTACGATTGATATGATTTGCAATTCAATAGTTTGACTAGTTTTATAATGATACAATGGTTAACTCAAACCAAAATCAATGCAGAATGAACAAGGAGAAAATGCAGGTCGGTTCATTTTATCGTTACGTGTTATATCTGATATGATTTTTAGCTTCCCTACACAGTCTTGATTCCTCACAATATTACAAACTAAATGTTGATATACAACGATGTACAAAGTGCATGTATATTTGATCATATTTGTGTTCATTTGTTTATAATACAGCCAATACAGTTGACACCTAAAATTGAACAAAACTTTGCATTACAAATGCAGGTATTAATATTTACAAAAAGACGGAAATCCGTTCATTGCGTCGATGGGCGTCAATATAAGAGTGCCTGGAAGGGGTCGAAATAGCTAGAAAACCCTGTCTAGAGTCTACTGTTTAATTAAGAATACCGATAAGCTATTTGATAAAAAAATTAAAATGCAAATGTGCTTAAGTAAAATAACGTTTCAAATAGAGGTGAACAATATACACTTATGTTAGATTATGTTATGTCTAACGAACCATTATTTACGATTTCAGGTTTTGCCTGGTTGTTAGTCAAATTTGAAGCTCTCTTGCCGCGAATAATTGGTCATCCACTTTTCGTGGTAGCGGCAGTATCATTTGTACTGTGTATCATCAGCTGTTTGATCGTAAGATCCCTTGGTCGTGGGGGTCAGAGGTGTTGTGATGAACAGTGTGAACCGATGTGCAAAAAACCAGTTCAGGGATTTCGTTTGAAGTTGGTTGACGCAGATGGTTCAACTTGCTCTAGCTATGTATCCGATGCTTTGAGTATTTCCATTGTTAAAGATGATGGCAATTGTGACGAACCTCCATCAATATTGAAGAAAAGAGGAAAAAAGCGAAATAATTGTGTGAAAAAATGTCAAAGTTCGCCCTCATGTGTTTTAAAAAAAGCCGCTTCTAGTTGTTGCTCTATTCTTCCTGATGATCTTAGAGAATGCATGTCAAAACGTGGATGTTGTCGACCGGAAAAGCAAAAGCCGTTTAAAGATTATGAACAACAACCAACCATGAAAGGACACTGGACACGCTCTCCTGGAAATTATCATTATAATAACAATGTACCGTCGCCTGGAAATCGTCATTTTAACAATTTTCCGGCGCCTAGAAATGCTCCTCCAGCAGCAGGGGGACCAAGGGTACATTCACCTAGGAGAATGCCTCCTAGAGCTCAATATTCAAGAGGAATGATGATACCAAGTAATCCAGTTCCACAACAGAGAATTCCCCCAAGGGGAATGCCCCAACAGAGAATTTCTCCACGGATGGCGTCTCCAAATAGAGGGCAGCATGCAAATAACACAAGTCATCACACAAATCGTGTTCATTTTCATGAGAATGTACCACCGAATAAACACCGCCCTCCGCCTCATGGACCTATTGCCGGCCATAGTCCACCCCATCATATTGTTCCCAAAAATCATCATATATATTAATATCTAAAATTGTTGATAAACAATGTGTGTCTATTTATGTTAAGCAATTTATTTCTAACCCATTAAGAAGAAATTAGGCTTTACTTTTTTGGAGAAAACAATAGTGCACTTCATATGGATAAATCAGTCACAAATGAAGAGTAATTGATTGTTTTTTATAGATTCATAAGCATATAAGCATAATATTTTACATATAATTACACCTGGTGCCTTAGATCTTATTTTCAACTACCCCAGTTTTGTAGAAACTAATGGGAATTCAAAAGGAATTGTGTGTTTGAAATAGCTTTGACATGCCAAAACATTTTGGGTAGATGTATGTTTGCTGATGTGAAGAGTAATTTCCACATTGAATTATCATTGGGACATATATAACATGTGTAAGGACCACATGTAATTGCATCACTCAGAACCAATTATAGTATAGATGTGTTATAATTTTAATCTTGCATGTGGAAAGTAAATATCTTTTTAATATAAAATGAAAATGTATGAGCCAGTGTTTGTTTGTGACTATATTTGATAGTGGAATTTGGTTCCTCTCTATGATTTGCAATTACATTTTTTGTATATGAAAATGTATTTTGCTTATAAAATGGTATCCCACAAAGTTTAAGAACATGTATATCATTATCCTGAGATGAATTGGTGTTGTCAATGAATATATGGTTCTTTTATTGAAAAATTATTCGAGCCTAATTATGTTCTTGTTTTACAATCAAACAGTTATATATCATCATCTATTATGACGTATATTTTCTTTTTAGAAATCAACTTCATAAATTTCGCTAGATATAGCTTCCAGAAAGTTATGTCAGCCTTTGATTTCTCAGGCTGTGTAATGTGTATTTATTATTCAAATGTTTTGAAACCTTGTTAATCATCCGTTTCATGCAATTAATCTAAAATTGGAATAGAATTGGAATAGAATATCACTAGTCTCCCTTTTTCTAAATTTCAAAAACAGCATGTTGGCTGTAAAAAACATACCTTTTTGAACCTTGATGATTTTCTAATATATCTACTGTGATACGTTTAAAACAGATTTGATCAAATATTAAAATTACAAATTATGTTTATGAAATAAGAGCTTATATTTTGATTTACTATAATGGGATTTCAAGAATGTCAATGTGACTATTGAATAAAAATGTATGAATTCAAACATTTTTTATGCTTTTATCTTTAAAATTGTTCTGCATGTCAATTTAGACTAGAATCACAAAAGAACCTGGATACCAGAGCCCTCCGTGAGTAATAAGTTTACACCCACACTCGCCCCGCACCCTTAGAGCCCACAAACCACACAGATATCAATGGTCAACTTGCACAGAGTCCGCATATTTTAAATATTTACTATTATGTTTAAACATATAGTATACTAGCTGCCTACCCGGCACTGCTTGTGTTGAAACAGATGAGATCCGGAACACATTAAATGCTCCCCAATGCCCCCATCCTTCCATCTGTCCCCCATCCCCCACACCAGCTCCCGTCAGTATACAGGTCTGGGACAGATTAAATACACCTACATCACCTTCCTCCCATCGTCATATGTGACAGTCATATACACAGTGACTACATTTATATGGCAATTATTGATCCCTCTAACATCCTTCCTTCCAGCTACTGCTACCCCTGTGCAAATTGTAAAGTAGGCCTCATTCAGTTTGAATACACTCGGATGAACTATGACTTATAAATCCAAACAAGTTCCTGTTTGCAATATTGATATAATGATATACATCTACTGCACCTTTTTAACGAAAGACACTCACATAATATGCTGGAAAATTGTAACAAATAGAACATGTTGGTTTCTATGCAGGTTCGGTTCATGATGTTTACTCTACAAACATCCCGTGATTCAACAGATTGAAATCCGCACCCACATCCGCAGTAAAAGTGACAATTCAGGCTGTGGTCTGCAAATTCCCAGGTGCAGACAGGGGCGTTGGGCTGCGTGGCCGTGAGCACGAGCGTAGTAGGCACATGTGCACTTCGTACATACATACGTAATACATGCATAAATACATAGATCTAGATGCGTACATACGTACAAAGACTACATATGTAAATACATGAGTGCATACATTAGTACATACATGAGTGAATACATGAGCGTATACATGAGTACACACAGTACACAATGTACATACATGAGTACATACAGAACATACAGAAGTACATACGTATAGTAGTAAGTACATGCACGGATACAAACGAAACAACCACAATGTTGAAGCATTAACTAACTATATAGTTGGTTTACCTACTGTCAGTTGACTCGATTGACTCTACATGCCTATCTTTTATTAGATCTACACTTCATATGCACCAAGGCAGGGGTGGATGTCTTATAAGTGTAAGTCCGTGTGGTGGGAGTTGCCATTATTTCATTTGGCAAAATGTATCTCAGTTTAATGTGTTTCTACCAGTCGGTCTGCAATCAATCTCTTAGCCCCAATTATGGTTCAGTAGCCTTAAGGCTATATCCACCGGCCTCCGTGTAATGAAAGCAGATGGAAAAAGGACAAAAATGGCGAAAAATATCAAGTACGCCACCTACAATGGCAATCCTCGGGTGTTTACGCTACTCTCACAACAGCTCCGAAACATTCCGAGTAGTTTCAAGTGACAATCTACCGTGTAATTCGTAATGGAAAGGTACGTCTGTGTGTATGTGTGTGTGTGTGTGTGTGTGTGTGTGTGTGTGTGTGTGTGTGTGTGTGTGTGTGTGTGTGTGTGTGTGTGTGTGTGTGTGTGTGTGTGTGTGTGTGTGTGTGTGTGTGTGTGTGTGTGTGTGTGTGTGAGTGTTCTGCGCGGTCAGCTTTTGGTATAGTTTATCCGCCCCGCGACCGCATCATTCCGACAACATCTGTCCCACGACCGCACCAAATTACACTTCTGTGTCCGCATCCGCCCCGCGACTGCAAGATTTTGAACGCATCCGCTCGTAACCGCATTGCCATAAGAGAAAATGACCGCAATTTGACCGCACTATTACAGATCATCCGCAATATATCCACAACACTATCCGCTACAAGAATCATTTTACTGTGGTGAAACTTGCAAGAAAATGATCAACTAAATTGGACATCTGATAGTTTTTTTGATACATCACTTACTTCCACTATGAAAAGTATTTACATGTATTCGAATGATTATTGGTTATACAGCACAGTATATAACAGATATAACTTCAAAGTGAACTGACACTGAGTTCCTAATTACATCTTATTTATAGGGGAA
Organism: Streblospio benedicti; assembly: GCA_019095985.1. Classification (NCBI taxonomy): domain Eukaryota; kingdom Metazoa; phylum Annelida; class Polychaeta; order Spionida; family Spionidae; genus Streblospio; species Streblospio benedicti. Next base: position 50,209,010 of record CM032662.1, read on the forward strand.
TGCAAGGGTAATAAGACAAAGAAAATTCTGCTTGACTAAGATCAAAGTAGTCAAAAGGAAATCATGCTAGAATCTATGTTTATTTCATCACAGCATGTATGTGTACTCACATTTAGAACTACATGTATATATTTTATATGATAAGAGATAAAAATGAATGCAGGAGACTAATTTTCAAGCATCCCTTTAACTTAGAACAAACAGATATCACATTGTTGGAACAATGTTTTATTCCCCATTAAGATTTAACTTGCATGGACATAAAGGACTCCTTAATGTAAAGCAAACATCGTCATAAAGGTCATGCATATTGGCTAAATAGATAACTGCTACTTATCAATGAATTCAAAAGGAACCATGCTGTGCATAGTGGTTAACTCTAATTAAGGACTGTAATGGTATGAAATTGAATTCAAAGCATATGATGTTTACAAGTATGAGGTGTTTCTAATAAAATGTAATACAACATTACAAAATGAAGTGTTTAAGATATGTTTCACATGTTATTCTAACATGTCTCTAATAACTGCAATATGGCAGTTTATCAAATCAAAAAGCAGGGTCAGGATTAGCTACTCGTCCACTGGTTTTGACCAGAAAAACCTTGTGGAGGACGAGTAAAACGTTTTAGCAACTCGCGCTTTTGACGAGTAGCAAATTCCGGTTATTTGGCATACGGATATAGAGTTTGTTCCAGGAGGACGAGTACATGTGAGTGATACTCGTCCTCTGATGACCAGTAGCACTCTTCCACAAATCCTGACCCTGAAAAAGTAGCATGCTTGCATGTTCTTTCAAAAACAAAGTAAAAGATGAAGATCAAAGAGAATCTTATAATGATCTTGTGTAGATGCGCATCAAAAAATGATCCCCGGTCATTCAATTGTATCTGACCTCAAAGTGTCCACAAAGTAACTGCATTGCTCTGCAAAGTGTCCGTAAACACACATTTCTGACCGCATCCGCCCCGCAACCGTGAGAATTTGACCACATCTGCCCCGCTACCGCAACAGCAATGATGCGGATAACCGCGGACTGTCCGCGGATGATGACCGCGGTCAACTCGCGGATGTCCACGCGACTGTGCAGAATGCTGGTGTGTGTGTGTGTGTGTGTGTGTGTGTGTGTGTGTGTGTGTGTGTGTGTGTGTGTGTGTGTGTGTGTGTGTGTGTGTGTGTGTGTGTGTGTGTGTGTGTGTGTGTGTGTGTGTGTGTGCGCGCGCGCGCAACACCAATCATGTATTTCCATCGGCAGTGGAATATTGAATATGTCTATAGCGCTCCAAACCATTTGCGTAAGAAATGAAGTAACTGTCTTGTTCTGAAACATCAGAAAACATAACAAGGATGTCTGGATCTCTTAGATAGGCAAAGCAGTTGAAGATGCTTCAAAGTGCTTTTTTCGGACCCTTGAAATATTCAAGACGTGCACGATAATCAAAGTAGTAATTATAAGTAATAAAAGGATATTTGTCTTATAGACTTACTGTCTGGAACAAGTACAGCAAGTTCTGTGCGTAGGAACATCAAACGACTCCACCCACCAGGGATGTTCTAACACGATTTGAATGAACAAGGGACCGAAAATAAAAGTTGTGATGAATAGCATTATGTAAGGATGCAGTTGCGTGATATCAAAGTATTTTGTGGAGGATGTAGTTTTTGCTTTCTTTCGTGTTTCACACGTATCAATGAGATCACGTTGTCGCCTTCAGCGTATTATCATCATTAAAGTATTAACAACGACAAGTAGACTCAAGATATAGAAATAAGAAAAAATAAGTCTATATATCAGAACAATAGTACAAATATACCTACGGCCGAAATGGTTGATATATACGAAAACCCAGGGGCGTTTGTGAATGTAAATGTAAAGTCTAAATGTCGAAGTTTTATTCTGCTATCCTGGGGCTGTACTACTCGGTCTACTCATTTACACCAGGTCTACAATATGTGTCCCGTTGAGGACTGTGTAAACTATTTGGACCAATAGCTTGTCTAATCGGTCTAGTATCTGACAGACACGACCCAATAAAATGTACCATTAAAGCCTAGAGCACGACGGGCAGTGCTGTTTCTCGACTGCCTCTCTACTGCAAAAAAGTCAAGGAGACCGCAGGGATCGGTGCAGGGAAAGTATGACACAAGACAGTTTATTTTGAGGCAGTACGGAAACAGCAGAGGAAGTTTGACACGTCAAATTTCCTCTACGGCCAACTCAGCAGTATTGTCAAAATGACCGCAATGTCGGTTGTGCCCTAGGCTCTTAGATATAACACCCTACGTTACGTGATACGAATGTGTAACAGCACCTCCCCCCCCCCCACCCCGTGATGACCATAGCTGCCGCCAGCGCCACTGCTCCTAGCTCCTGTGACGAGGACGCAGCTGGACTTTGTTGACATCAAGTGCAAAAGACGACACAGTACCCTAGGGCCCTAGGCGCGGGCGATCAAATTACACAATGGCACGAGGGAGAAACGCAGGATAGTCAACCTAATGCCAAAGATATGTAGTCTATTAGTAGCATTATGATTACGTATTAAAAAACAAGGTTACTTTTTGCATACGTAGGCGATGAATAAGCCTACGTACAGAAAGGTAAAACTATGCTTCACATCCCAACTGCACTCTCTTCTATCTCATTATTTTGTTATAATTGAAGGTAACACCGAGATATTATAGCACATAAGTACAACGTAAAAGGAAATGTATCAATTGTCGAGAATGTAAAAGCTAGTCATACCATATGGTTTACTTTCTTGAATCGAAAACAAAATTATCGAGAACTGTTATAGCTTTAGAATGTTCTCATGGTATTAAGTACACCAACAAGCTAAAACGAGCAGGAACTGCAAATCGAAACAAAATAAAGCAACCTGTAGGCATAAGAGCGATGCATTAGACGCAATAATGGAAGAAAACAAATGCTGCCAAAAGGACACATTAAATATATGGATATAGATAGGAAGAAGACAAGGGAAAGCTTTTACAGATAATCAGCACAGACGTGTGGTTGCCAGACATTCATTTAATAAATGCATAGATTACATTAGAATAATATATTTTGATTTTGAACCTTACTGTTTCTTATTTAGTTCAATTTAGATAATTAGAAAAAGACATACATACGTTTGACTCGGGATTTGACAATGACATAAAATGCTGAGTGGACGATACCTCTTCCGCTTGCCATTTAAGAAATTCTATGACATATACACATAGCTCGTTCAATCTTCACGCTTCGCATTTTTGCGGATAACAATTTAGAAGCTGAACCAACAGGATTGCAACCATTAAACTCATCATATAAATGTAAAGTTCTCCAACGTTCTCGTCTCTTAAAGTGGTGTCCCACTGCTCCCTTCCCCTAACGACCATTTAGTTGGCATTTTTTTTCTTTTTTTCTTCTTAAGTCATTACCTGGTGTGCGTTGAGGAATTACAATCATTTGATCGCTACGGTGAATAAAAACTAACACACGCACCTTTCTTGCTTTACTAGTCGCTCAATGGTGGTTCACGATGCGTTACTCGTGCTTTCTTCAGAGGTTATATTATTTGGTAGTAACTGGTGTGTTATGTTAAAACCTACGCCAACGTTAAAATGCAGTTTAAAACCCAACCACTTCGTTCAATGTGCGTTTTATGACAATTAAATGAACTCCATGTTTATGTTCAGCATCGGTTTCAAAACCTTTCCAAACGTGAAAGAACCGACAAGCACCATCAGAAACGAATACCAAACTACCACAGAACCGACGTCAAACAACCTGGTGACGGGCATGTAGCTGGAAAAAAAATAGTTCAGAACACCTTTTTTAAAAGCATGCTCAATATGTTGCCGACGACCGAAAAGACCAGATAATAACTGAACTCGTGTCCAACGTAAGTTGGCGATAGATAAACGCACTTTCATGTTTCCAAACGTTACTCAATCGTTAACCACTGAGGGCCAGCACTTTTACTTTTGTACTTCAGCCCACAGTGATCAATAATCTCACGTAAAGAAAAAAATGCAGAATTAATGGTAGAAATAAGAAAATGCTGCTAGCTAAGGTCAGCCCGCCCTGAATATTGGAGCAAGCAGGACCGGTCGTGGGGTCGGAACCATTGTTGACTTGTAGGCTACGTTGTATCGCGACTGAGTTGGCCTTAATGGGGAATTGCTAAGTGCATGACGTGCTTTCTTTTAATGCAAGGCTATCTATTCCGCAGCCACAGTTCGCGTTACGCAATGCTCGTACTTGTCACATCACTGTGACAGTCCAGGTACCTCTATTAAACCCGTCTGTCGATGAAGCAATCCAGGGCTGTGATATCATGGCGGTGGCGCCTTACTCATTAACTTCTTTTCAATATAGAATTCAGCCCGTCACTTCCAATTACACCCAAAAGACTTGATTTCTCGTGAACATGCAAAGTACTAAAACTAAGAGTATAGAATGTGAAATGTACGTGAAACCATGTCAACGGCGCACATTTTGGCGGTACGGTTTTTCCTTGTCTGCGGTGTCTACGGCAGGTATGGACGTTGTGCCTGACCTACTGACTCCGTACAGCCTACCTCCGATCAGGCTACTGCTGAATAGGCTGTACTGCTACATAAAATGTATAGCGAAAGCTTTTTCGCTACTGTCTCAATATTGCTAAACCACATCTGGATCACCACTGTCTCCATTCCTTTTTGGCAGTCGAGAGGCAGTGCTGCTGGGCGTGCCCTGGGCTTAAGCATGTGTTAGGAATGAGTGGGCACTGGGGACTCGGCATAATAATCTACCAAACACATTAGCATCATATGTCTGCCAGTGTCCATAGGCATTTGTATCTGCATCTGTCTGTTTGCTTCGCCAATCCTTTCCGGGTATAGCACGCGGAGAGGGATTGGGGGCTGGGGGTTGGGGGGGGGGGGTGCACGGTGTAGGTGTAGGTAGTCCGTGGGGCCCCCAGGGACATGTGTTTGCGCCTCCCGAGGGTTGTAGCTTCAGCTCCGCTTCCAAGTTGATGTAATAACTCCATGCACGCTAGAATGGTTCGTGGGAAGAAGGAATGTTTGAAAATAGATGTTTTTGTTGGAATATGCCTAGATTTATAGTGGTGGTTTGCCCGTGTCCTTGCATTAGGTCTGAACAGGATACTAGTACTGTCAATGGGCATTTCCGTGCGTGTCAATGGGTATTTCCGCCAATGGGTATTTCTGTGTGCATCGCACATCCGACTAATTAAGTGATGTGACTGAGCCATCATAGGAACCACGGGCACTGAATAGAGACGGGCAACTGCACAGCCAGCTCCAAGCTCCCTGTGGTAGTTGCCCAGTCCTATAGCCATTGGGTCTCAGTGATTGTAATGGGGACAATTGGTATTCACAAGATATACAATCTACTTCAATTACATAATAAAGTGAGCACTATAAATGGACTGTTCATACCATACTACTGAATATCTAACTAAATTACACAATACAAATCCTACTTCGTGTGTGTCGCTTCTAGGTCGGAGTGAGTAGATTTGTGTGACGATGTGGGACAATACAATCACTTCTCTGCTTGAACAGAACCTCCAAACGCACTGTTTGTTGCCATTACTTTGAACTATGATAGAATCCCTTAAACCTTCAATCAAAACGAATTCAATTTCCTCCACGTCACGTTCAACTCTTCGAAAATAGCAAAAACAGCATTTGAGTTAGCGTCATCATTATATATGATTCAGAATGCAGCCTCATTTGGAAATGCCTCTTTATATTTCTTGAAATAAAAAAAAGTCATCTTTTTCTTGTCATCTGAGAGACAATGGATTTGCAAATAATAGGTGCCTGATCCACACAAAATGAGTTTATAAAAACATTGACGTGACAGAAAGATGCAGCTGATACTCACAGATAGTCAAACTAGACATGAACAGTGTCATCATAATGCTCTACAAAAATATGATTAAAGAGCTGTAACATGAAGTGTGCAGGCCTGAATATTTTCTATCCTCTTTTTAACACTATTAAAATGATACTTTTGATGCAGCCTTTCATTAATACATCATTGATGTAGGAAAAACAAGAAGCAACATGTTATATAATTAAATTTCTCTAACATGACCTGATATTAGGAGGTGTATCAATGCATGTTGTAAGTTCATTATTTGCTTATGTACTTATCAACGAACGTTCGAAGATTCGTTTGGCATAGTGTACCGAAGGTTCGAAGGTAAAAATCTACCGAAGGTCCCGCCTGAGTCAAATCACATGAACATTTTCAAATGGCAGAATTACTTGTATGGTGCTAATTTACTTTAACAGTTCTTGATTTTTTTTTGCATTCTGGTCTTCTGTGTCTTTTGAGTTGTACTTGAAATGTGGTTCACAGGTGACGTCATTTTTGACCAGGTCATTTTTGCACCAATTTACCATATTATAGAACATATAAATTTCCACAGAATTTTAGCATAAAATGGTATGACGTCAATGAATGTATCCTGTAATGAAATACTTTGAGCGTGTTGTCTGGCATAATAAGTGTAATGGTGAGCAACATCCACCGAAATTTGCCCATGTCGTAGCTGCACTGGTAGCTGCGTACTTCCATTTATTGTGCGAGACGAATCTGCTGCACTAGTTATCGCATTACTATACACACGTGGCAATACATTTCTTTGTGACATGTCAACAAATTGGATGAGCAATACCTCCTCTCAAAAACAATCTTTTTCAAATGTGTGTTCAAAACAGTTCTGTGAAAACTGTAATACAATTGGTTCGGTGGAAATTAGGATAGATGTCCTAGTTAAAAAGTATAACTGTTACCTTTACTGGCAATTCATATGTCTGATTGTGAATTACGTGATAGTATTATGAGGAATGTGTTATCAGAATTCTTATTTCATAGTCAGCATCTATGTTGAACCGCAAGTTATATCAAATATTATGCCACCCTACACTAGTTGTTTTTGATAATTCAAGTCTGGTATTCAAGTTTACCCGGAATCATCATTTGGAAATCAAAAAGTCCTTTGCGCACCAGGTTGGTTCATCCAGGAAGAGGAATAGTCTACGTGTATCCTATCCGATCTTTCCTACATTATTGTGCATGGTGATAACTTGCTCCTTGTAAAAGGGTCCAAACACTACGCTCGAGCAAAAAAAATTGAAAGTACCACGATGGCTTTCAATCTTTTACAAGGTTTTCCCGAGTCTGTCGCCAATCCGCCTACTCGTCACGAGGTCGTAGAGTAACGTCATAGGCGGTGCTTCAAGCAGTGAATCTGAATTAGAACATATTGCATGTACATTTCTCAAGCTTTTTATGTGTAGACTTCACAATTGGAGGGGAAACAGGCCCGTAGCCAGAGTTTAAAACGCGAGGAGGCGAGATTTGCTCATTTCTGTTCAGCATCGCAGTCGGCGCTCTGTCATCTTGAAATATGAAATAAAATTATGTTTTTTTGTACAAGATAAATACCTTTTCAACACAGACAAACTAAATGTGCTAATATATGGGATTGTTTTAAAATTATTCACGCCAAACACAATGATCCATTTTGAGTGAGCATTATGTTTGAAAAAAGTAGAATGAAGTATCACAACATCACTATAGTCATGGATGATACAAAACAACAATTGTTTGATTTTACGCTAGAAATATACTAAATTACACCATTGTGCCGACACCAATTTTATTTCACTAGTTTTAACCAGATAATCTTTTTTCTAAGACACTTATTTCAAATTTCTTTTAGAAATGGCGTAGAGTAAAATGCCGCATCTTCACGGAAGTTTTCATGCTTCTACGTAAAGACATGCCACTTACAGAAATTTCACGATTTTCAAACTTAAAGGTTGCAAATATACTCGTTACGACCAGTTTAAAGCCAAATTGAAATGTAAGAGCAATGTGCATAGTTGGAACTGCCACAGAACTAAATTTGTGAAGGAAAGCATAGCTTCCATTGGTCAATAATATCCAAATGCATAGAAGATTGCAGAAACCCATTTATGTGTATACAGTAATTGGATATAAAATCTGGACCCTAATATATATAGATTATTTAAATGTTTCCAAGAGCATATAAACACAGCCGTTCCAATCATTGCCATCGTGCCTTTAACAAAATTGTTACTTTATAAAGTTAAAGTCTGAATATGGTGAAACCGTACATGTGTACATCTTTCCAAGTTAAGTAGAAACACAAAAATTCTCTAGTACGTGTGCGGCATTTTAATGTGAATCATTCGAATAATTTACAGAATATAAGCTAGGGAATGTTCACAAATGACGTTACCTCATTTTCCACCTTTTTCAGAAGGTGACATCACCCAAGTGCTAGATCTCGACTCCCCCCGCCCCCACCCCACGACAACTTTCGTCATCTTTCGCTACACTACACCCTCCTCCCCTGCTGGTGACGTCAATTGGGAACGATCCCTAAGTGTATAAGGAAAAACATTATTCCATGCCAAAAAGTAGTGGAATAAAATTGATGTAAGGAAAATATAGATAGTGATTTAGGAATAAGATTATCAACAACTGCCATAGCTATTTTGAAATAAAAAGAAAAAAAAAGACAAAAAAAAACAAAAAAACAAAACAAAAAACGACGAGGCCATATCTGAAAAGCGAAGAGGCAATGGAGGCAAAGCCAAAAGTAATTAGGCGACCGCCTCCTCTGCCACAGCCTTGCTACGGGCCTGGGGTAAAGCTGCGGTGGTGAGCAGGATTTGGAGGAAGGTGGCGGCTCTTACATGTACTTACGTCAACTCAAAACGACAGTAACGAACAATTACCATGGGGCAAATGTCAATCTAGGTTTTAAGATTATGGTTGTAGCGGCCTTGTTTTCTCTGAATAATTGGCCTATATAATGCCAATAATGAATTCCTGATCTTGTCTGGGACCATTATCATTGTTATGGCGGCCACAATGTCCTGTTATCTCGTCTACTGGGAGTGCTCGAATATAGGCCCCGGAACGAACACGGGTATATGTTTGACGTAATTAGTGCTAATATCCAGCCATGTACCATCGGATGTAGGACTCCAGGGTTTCATGAAGGCCAATTGTGTTTGTTCAAATAAATGATCTAATAGTTCTAATAGAAGCCGGGAAACCCAGCGTACTGTTCAAATGTATTCTTAATCAGCACTGAATTTCAATTGGAAAGACATTCACAATGCGGATTTGTTCTAGTTTATAGAATTCGAGTGTTCTGAGGTGACAGGAGTCCATAGCCCACCCCCTTTTGGACCCTCATACATGTTTAGTATGAAAGCTATTTGGCAGTGAGTCTCAGCGAGGCCACCTGTATTGCCCGGCCTTGGGAACTGAGTGGGTGAGTCTCTCTAAATTACAAATATTCCACTCGTAAACTTAGATCTACCTACAGATGAATATAACATGATTTATTCATTGCATTGTGCATCTCCAGGGTATTATGTGTCCGTCAGTATAATTCTAAGTCAAGTATATTATCATTATATCGATGGCATACATGGCAGTAACAATATAACATGGTCTGCCATAAAATTAGCCTACACACTGGGGGTAGATGGTCCAGCTATCTTTAAGCATTTTAGTAAATCTAAACCAACCTTGAATACAAGGGATGAGTACAGGGCGAAGGAGCTAACAATTAAGCTGCTGTCAATATAATTGACCACTTGATATGGCTCATAGTGCCTGTATGTAGCTTCGAAGGTTAACCTATTTTGTTGTTCTTGCATGTAACAAATCGTTTGAGCTATTTGTACAATGTAAGATTCAAGTTCTATGTAGCCGAAGGTGTGTTGTAAGAACATGAAATATAGTCTACATTCTTTGGTGTAAGATTTGTTTAAGTTCTAAAAGTAGAGGTCAACATACATACTTTTCAATCAACTGTGTCCTTCATTCTAAATGATAATATTACATTATTTAGTACACTGTAATTAAATTTGAGATTGAAGGCGACTAATTTCCACATCAATATCCAGTATAAATAACACCACGATACATGCAACCACGCATTGATTGTCAATATACAATCTACATAAGGGACATGATAATTGTAGCAAATTCAGAATTGGTACATTCTACTTGATGCAAATTTAGCTCTACATATATCGGTATTCAAAATCTTAGTTTTGCTATCCATAATACAGCATGCTTTTCTTATCTAACTCTTGATTGGAAACTTTGTTACATCATAGAGAGTTTGCAATCAAGATGTACATGAAGTGGCAGATCCCGTTTTTTTTGGAATGAGGGGGGGGGGCGCACTTCAGGGATTTCATGGGCTCGTACGTGCGGGGATGGAGGATGGGGGGAGCCGCCCGCGCTAACATGTACCTTGGGGGAAATAAAATCATAGGCAATGATAATGCCGATCGTGTATACGGTCGGGCAAGGGTTGGTTGTACAAATGCTACGAGTTGATACGTGAATTCGTGAAATGTGTTCTTTTGGATAGGTTAAGCATAAGCAGGCCGATCACGAGCACGAACGTTCATCTTACAAGAAACAGACGAGAATTACACGGCGGTTAAAGGTGATCCTCCCATGCATGTGACGAGGCACTGTGTGAACTAACAACTAGCACAATGCCACAACTGATTTGGCTGCCATATTCGGTACTGTCTGACCCTATCTCTTTAATTGTCGCGTGTCGCGTCTCCTATATACAAATGTACACATGTCCAGCCAGTGACGTAGATTCTGGTTTTGTGCTAGATGTTTCATTACACATGCAATTCGTTGGCAATGAGAATTTCTGCCAGACGAACATAATCTAGCGTTATAAAGAACGCGAACTTCTAGGGTGAAAAGCTAATAACGTCTATAGTGCACTTTGCAACGGGCACCCCGAAAGCTACTCTGTGCAGATTATCCCCATAAATACAATATACATGAAATTGCACTCGTATTGGTCAATAGAAATATCACTGTACTTTGTGATGCTATATATGGAAAGATGATGTTTCAAGATACCCTTTTTGGGAAGGAAGGGGGAGTGGGCAGTTGTATTCCACCTGTGGTCATGTGTCCAGCGTAGAGGCAGCTCCCGGGAGGCGGTTAGTTAGTCTGATTAATTAACTGACTTATAAGCCATAATTGGCTGGGTGATATCATTAATGTATTAAAATATAATCAGAATATGTATATCACATATCAGTATAATAAATGATTATTTGACTTGAGTCTTCACACAGGCACGCGTTGACACTGCCCAGCTCATGATTATTTCACCACGGATAGGATACAGTGGAAGGTGGAGGAGAATAACACCAATGCTTAAGTAACCAAATGGATAATTCATACAATGTTCTTTGTCAGCCTCTACGGCGAGTCTATGTACACAGCCAGCGTATAGGAGATTCATTATTGATGCGCAAGTGCGCTTGTATAAGACACGGGAAATGTGAGCTGCGGGTCCTCGAACTCAACACTGCACAGCTCTCGATGTTTATGAGGTAGTATTTATGGCATAGGGTAACACAGGCAGAAGCAGCGGGCGTGGCAGAATTAAGGTCACCAATAACACACAAATTAAATCTACATAAATAAATATCTGAGTGATGTTATACACCGGCGACTTGGGTGTGAACATCAAATGAAACTAGCAATAATTGCACTGTGTAATTAGTATTTACTTCATTGGTCAGGCTCAATGAGACACATTTATGCGGAATTTGTAATGGACTATATAATCAAATGATCTTATATCTGGGTTGACGTAGTTTACACATTCAAAGTACAGGCGTTCCAGTGTTTACGCTCGCTAATAATAACATTTTTGCATTCGACCGAGCGAACGAGCGACTAATGGTACGTCCGGTTTGTAACATAATTACATAATATTATCACCCCATTACGTCACATTGTTTGACCATCGTCGGTCTACGGGAATCTCTTTCGCACGGTACACAATCCAGTGTTACAATATCTCAATAGCTTGTGATTTGAATAATAAGCCCTTGGGGGAAATATTGGCATGTTAACTGTAGAAGGTGACCACGTGGACCCAAACGGTAGGCTACATAATTTTGGGCCAACACACGGGCTATTTGAGATAAAGTGCCAAATTTTGCATAGCCGGTAAAAAAAAATCAATTCTTGGAGCCTACTTCACATGGACCAAAATTGCTTATGTTTGGGTCCATTCCGGAGCATTATTTGGTTCATTTAATACTCTTACCCTCTCTCTAGATCGCATCTCTCAAGCTAGGTTGCTCAAATGTCGTCTGTCAGTTTACAATGGTTACTATTTTACATGGACCTAATGGCCCATAGTTGGCACCATTCTGGACGATTATTTAATCCATTTCTTACTATTACCCCTCTACATGTCGCACACCCGTTTGAAATGGTGCTCAAATTTGAATTTTCCGTTGGAAATGGTGCCCTCGCCGTGCCTATTCCATATATACCACAATGGCCCCTATTTGGGTCCATTATGACTAGTTGCTGGTTCAAGTCTTGTTAACTCTCTACATGTAGGATATTTCAAGCTAGATTACAGAGATTTGGTTCCGAAGTCGCAAATTATGACCTGTAGCAAAAACTTGACCGAACCCTTCCACGCCCATATAAGTGAAAAACTGTTCCATTTTTGTGGAGCGTGACAAATGTAGAGCATTCCTAATGAGCTGACAGACATGGTGCGTACGTTTGATTGTAAGCCTACAGTAGGCGGCCGAGACTGGTGATTAGCTTTGTTGACCTCTTTCAATTGAGTGATGCTGGATTCAACACTGCAAATTGGCTAAATCAAATTGTTCTAATTAGCTTTGTGTCCATTTTCTGCATTGGCAAATACTGAATACGAGACACACTATTAGATTCTTCACGAGCGCCTGTCTGTTGTACACACAATTCTTTTGGAAGAATTAACAGCTTTTGCTCTACATCAGGGATAAAAGATAAACAAGCCATTAGGGACTACTCAGCAGTCTGCACGGCAACACGGCATTAGGAATGAGGACGAAAGAACGTAAATGGTACAGTGTGACTTTAATGATAACACCGTGCACCGCATAACAAACTGGAAGGTGTTCCCAATTCAAGTGGGCGTCATGATGAAAAACAAACAAAAACAAAACCAAAACAAAACCAACCAACCAAACAAAACAAACAACAATACACACAAAAACAAACAAAACAAAACAAAAACAAAAAACAAATGAAGTTCAAAATTATGCTAAGACTCATCGATAATGATACACCAGCAAGGTGAACCATGCATAACGGTATAAGTAACATATTTCACTTTTTGAAACCCTAATTTGTACATTAGGGGCCCGTTCGGACTCCAGGGGTAAACTTTTTGTAATATATTTTTATCCGCCTGGTATTTCTTCGTTTCCTTTTAAATAGTTGTCATCCTATATCTTGCCTTTATCAGAACAGAAGATTATTTGATTTGGTTAAATATTAGGACGTACATTAAACATATTTGATTGGGGTCCGCATAGACCCCACACCCGAAGAGACCCGAAAACCCAGGGTGCACGGAAGAAAAATTTGATTGAAGTCATTTAATGAAGTAATCAGCTCATATCTTGCCATCGTCAAGAATGCAAATTATTTCATTTGGTTTTACATAAGGACCAATACGAAAGCAATTTTATTGGGGTCCGCATGGACCTCAACAAGATGAGTACAGAAAAAAGGGTTGTTTCATATTGTGACTCATTGTAGTTTGTAAACAATGAAAACTAATCGTTTTATTTTTTATTTTTAGTTGACACAGTCATAACTTTCATACGAATTTATTTATATCACAAACAGATCATGAATTGAAACGAAAATTACAAGAAATGATTGGGGTCCCCATGGACCCCTCCGAAATTGTGCTGATCGAGGTGTTATGGTTAATGTATATGACGAGGGTTAATGATTTAGTACAGGGAATAAAAAATAACCCGTTGTAATTATAACTAATGTTACTGTGCCTAGAATAAGATTGCATTTCCGTAATAATTGTCATCCCTGTATTACCACAGCTGCATTACGCGTGGCAATTATCACGTGATTATACTTGCTTTTAGCGGCAGACGACATTAGAAGTTTCATTTATACTAATTGCAGAAGTTCCGTGATTGTTTATTAATGCAATCAGTCGTGATTGTTGGCGTATACATTTCATCTTTTGCTGTTAACTTTTGTTTTTGCATGTTGCAAGACTTCGGCTGCTATTGATTTTGAATATTACCGCTACATGGAACCTCTTTCTCTGATCTCTGCTTTAAAGCTATACGTTTGCTTAGCTGTAAAAGTAGGCCTATGTGACATCACAAAATACCGTGTGCAAAAGTCAGCAACAAAATACAAAACAGAATTAGTTCACGCATACTTGTCAATATCCCCATGTTATTAGTGATAGAAATAGCGGCTAGTAAGAAAAAGGTGAGTGCGAGGATAGGTTAGATTATATGAAACCATTATTCAGTGTATAGTTGCCCTTTGAGCCATATTTACTCGCACAACCTACATTGGCAGTGTGGAAAACATGCGCAGCCGCACCAGAAACATGCACATTCAAAACATTGTTGCGACATTCCACTACCTTAGGGGAAAATTGAATTGTCATACTTTGTAGTCTTTATTGACAGATGAGTGCAGTGTCTTCGTAGTAGTAGAACTCATTTTCAAATGGAACTGCTGTCTGCTGTCGTTATTGCATTGTGGGCGACGAGCGTAGTTAGAAAAAAATGTCAATGTCGCTGTCTTTTCATGTTTGTAATATAGAGGTGATACGTTAATTGCTGTCACGTCACAACAGCCTAGAAATAGACGTAGGCCTATAGGCAGCCACAGAGTTGTGTACCAAAGTGGGATAGACGCGTCTTTTATGGGGTTGCGTCACAAGAAGTCGTTATATTATACGACGCCAATCCTGTGCAATAAACATATCCTGTGACCATTCCCTCTCCGTAAGTTGTAATAAATATCTTCTAGGTGAGTAGGTTCACAGCTAGTGGTGCTTTATAAGCATTTGCTATAAATACATGCTCATGCAAATGAATTTAATGATATCTAAAACTACACATGCACGCATGTAAACAAGGCTGGGGGACGGAGAAAAATGATGGTCACTTTGCACTTTGACATTTATCAAGAAAGCACATTCGATCTCCCTTTAAAATGTATTTTGCGACGAGCTGCAAAGCCAAACGAACTGTTTCTTACATGTGCGAATGTACTATGATCCATAGACCTCACAGCATAAATATTTGCATTAATTTTCAACCAAACCCTATATTCGGCACCCTTTTTGAACATGATCAGAATTTCCTGACGAATTTCTACGTGGGTGGACTTCGCTAATGTGTAATGCTAGGAGTCCATTAGTGGCGGGACTTTGGGGGACAATGCGTGCGAATTATTACACGGTTAGGGATGATGTACATTTTGTCACGCTCCGCAAAAGTGGAACAGTGTTCTCCTTTTTCTTGACCCCCCCCCTCCCCCCAAAAGTGGAAACATCAGACGTGTGACATAATCAAAGAATATCTACACAGTGTTTCGCGATATTTATTCAAATATTACTTATACATGCCATAAAATAATATTTATCATATATCAGGAATGTAAATTATAATATTAATGAATGTGTGAACTCAGCTGTGTATATTTTTAATGCCACATTTAAATAGTAAATAGTGGAATTCTGGTATGAAAAGTTTTAGCGCGAGAGATAAAATTTTACACCCACAAAAAGTGGAACATCCAAAACTTGACCACCACCACCCCTCCCCCTAAGTGGAACACTGTTCCACTTTTGCGGAGCGTGAGAAAATGTACATCATCCCTTAAGCGTAGAGTTTTGCGCAATGTCGCTCAATTATTGTCTGGTTTGCTTCTATCATCAAGTGGCGTAAATCGGGTGTCATTTACGTGTGCGCCAAACACACCAAGTGACACCCGATTTATGCGATTGGAAAGTTTAAACAGTTTAAAATTCTCGAGGCAAAATCCATGTTTTGAGCCACTAGCCGTCACTACACACTAGTTGGTCGGAGATTTGAGACATTGCACGTCAATAAGGACCTGTTGTAGGACATTTGGCATTATATCAAATAGCGATATCGCACACTGGAAGCATTTGTCGCGGCCCTAGTGGGCCGTAGTGCAATGTAGCGGACTCCTAGCATCAAGTAGGCTTCAGTTGCAACTGAAGCTGAGACGTAAAATTGTGCATTACTGTGCGGAGTGAAATGAGTCGTCACGTCACGCCCACGGCACGTGGTCTAACCCGCCCGTGTGTCCTTGTTGGCGGACCCATCAACATGAATTATTCGAGAAAACCCCGTGCCCAGTCAGATGAAGATTTATAGATGACTCCTGTTTACCGTTTCATATTTATAGGCACCCATTTATGGTGCAAGCATAGCGAGTATCTACTACACAAACAATTACTGCTTGCTTTACCATTCAGAACATGAATTACGTACGTGTGCATATGCATTACATTCTAAGATTTTCTTTATCTGAAATGGGACATGCATGTCAGAAAAATGCACTTAGAACATACGGCGATTTCATAAATTCTCCAGACGTTATTGCCCCTCGTGTCAGATGTGCATTTCACACGATGGGTGTCTACTGTCTAGGTAACTCAGTTCCACATGAAAATGATCAGCTGCATTCTAAATTCATGAAATTGAACAGTCTGATCTGACTTCTAATCTGGCTAGAAAACCTTAAGATGAGTGTGTACTTTTAGCAGTGCTACTGCATTTGGAATGTTTCCTCTCCAAAGTCGCGCTTCATCACAACAAATGCCTTTCTTGAATAATTTATCCCCATTTGAAAATTGGATGGGCCAACCTCAAACACCTGACAATCTAATATTATCTGTAATTGTTCAGAGTAGTTTCCATCTGTATCATTCGCTTTTATCAACGAGA
The DNA here is from genome assembly GCA_019095985.1 of Streblospio benedicti. Taxonomy (NCBI): domain Eukaryota; kingdom Metazoa; phylum Annelida; class Polychaeta; order Spionida; family Spionidae; genus Streblospio; species Streblospio benedicti. The sequence goes on from CM032662.1 coordinate 50,225,884, forward strand.
CGAAAGAATTCAAGTTAAATTACACGTTTTAAGTATGATATATAATTTCATGTTCCTGTAAGACTGTTAAACTTTACTTTATTTCTTTCATCTTTTTTAATCAGTACATGTATTTATAGTAATAAAAACTCGTTACCCTCGTTCATTATGATTTCCCCACAGATCTTATTCGTAGTCAACAATATTCAGTGCACGTTATAGTGGCACTCAAAATGCCTAGCAGAGGTGCTCTAGCTGTTGAACAACTGGTTGTTATTTCTCAAGTTACAATCAGAGTAGACATGCAAGAACGCAAGAAAGATCTATTGATGATGTGACAAGTGATGTTGGTGCTGGCCTAGTTGCAGGGAAATAGAAACTTTTTATTTGTTCTGATGCACTTATAGCAGATAGTATACACGACAGACCTGATGGTGACAAATGTCGTTGATTCAGTCCCTAGTCTGCAGCATACTTGTAGAGGAGTCGTGGTCAGCGTGTTGATGAGGTCACTTATTGTGTACGCCTTCAGTCACTGTCAAACTCTTTAAAGAGCAAACGTGTCCATGTCCTTTAGCTGTCAGAGCGAGGTGATGTTATTTAAACTGACCGAACAACAAAACAAAACATCGAATGTGAAAAGACCCAGCTAAGATGCTTTATGCAAAAAAAAAGTTGGATGGACCCCTGGGGTGGGCCTTGGGTGGGATCAATTTCCTCCGTAGGGCTTCAATGCGCCCCCAGTGAAATGATTCAAGAAGAATAAAATGATGACCATGCAGGCAAACAACTTATGGGAATGTTTGGTGAAATCAAATGTTGTTGATGGGCTACTGGCGAGGGGTCAATTTCCTACCCAAAGGCACGATTCAAGAAAATAGTGATGGATCAATAAGCATAACTTTCTTTATAAAGTTAGTGAAAAATAATGAAAAATGAGGTAGCAAAAGTTGTTAATAAAAGAATTGTTAATAGACCACTGGGGCGGGGTCAATTTCCCACCCATCGCCATGATTAACGAATGGAATGACGATCATATAGGCATACACGATAGGCATACACGTCATACGTGTAAAGTTGGTTAAAATCGAACGAAAAATGACATATTAGGTTAATATCGAAATATTTTGATGGACCCCTGGCACGGCTCGATTTCCTTCCCAGTGGCATGATTCAACTATGGATTGATGATCATATAGGTATACAATTTGAGTGTGCGCTTGATGAAAATTGAAACTGCTGGGCAAATGTAAATTTTGAACGGACAGACGACAGACAAAAGGTGATCACAACAGCTCGCTGTGTCCCCGACAAGTGAGCTAAAAGAGAAGAGCAACAACATAAAAATGCAAGTGCAGAATTAATGTAATTAGTGTACTTGTGCTAGTCCTAGACTATACGTTATTTTCACTTCCCTTTACATGTAGATGTATGCACCCCAATTAGAGGACAAAGGAGACCTGAATTATGCACATCCAGGTATTTATTTCAATTTGTGACTCTAGAAATGTTGTAATGACTATTTCTATAGACGATTGAACACATTGCAAACGCTTGCGGCTTTGCCATGTACATGCCACATATACACTGCACTTCAACATCAGTGCCAGTACATATTTTTCCTTACCTTTTCCAAATGGTTAATTAGACACATTTAACGAGGCAAGTGACATGATTAGATCTAGGACTAATGAGGGATGCAAAACAGAATTATTATGTAACATGCCTAGACTTATATTTGCATCTCTGATTTTCCCCAACAATTGATGGATCGTGGGGTGATTGCATGGCATTGGGAAGTGCGTGCGCCCACTCACGGGAAGTCCCAGAACTGCAGCTGAATTTCAGTGTGCTCATGGATTATTTGCCTTATTACTCCGGAAATCAAAATGCAATGACGTGACTACTCTTTTACATTTAGCTGTCTTGAATTCAAGGCCGTCGTCTTTTGTAATTTGCACCTTGGCAGCTCATCCCCGGATCCACTCAGGCGGATTTGGCGACACAAAAGGTACAGTGACACCGAGAGTTATTTAGTCCAGTACTATAACTTTCATTGTTGGTATGTTGTTGTATTTTAGATGCTAGATAAAGCACAGACACCTCTTGCATTGATTGCTTGAATAGTCACATGGTATGTCACATTGCACACATTCCTTGAACCACTTGCCAATGGGGCCTCAGGCCCATTAGACACGTTTAGAACAGTTTGAAGTTTGAACATATGTACATTGCAAATTCTACAAAAGCGGGTTAAATTTTTCATGGTTTGGATCAATGAATGTTCAATAAATCACTAAAAATGAGTGATTGAAGAAGAACTAAAATTCTCCGTGAGAATTAAGATGTTTTCTTACGATGTTATGCTTTATGAGTTGGTTAACACAATATTGATATTCTAAATTGAAATGGTTTGGAACAAGCAGTACTGTATACTAAGAGAGTATGTCGTGTCGTATACCGAAGAGGCTCTCTCAGATATATACAGTAATTCTGGGTTCTGATCAGATGCACTTGATATGGGTTCTCAATCTGTAATTACACACTTACTCATAAGACATCTTTAACCCCTACATATCCCCATCTATATTGCAAGGCCACGGACAGGGTACAGACAAAGCTGGTCCTTGTACGGCCTATTAAGCACCAACAAGTAGAGGCTCCAACCCCTGCCACTGTGGCCAACAGCAGGATTCACACGGCACATGGCGTGCTGTATCGCAATGTTTTATGAGTTTTAATGTATGAGTTTTAAGAATGTATGTTTTTTTTACTTAATTGTATATAGAATGTTTTATATGTTATAATATGCTTTTTTGTTTCATAAGCCTATATCACATGTATGTTGATTTGGTTACAATAAAGCGCTATTCTATCTATCCTGATGTCAGTCACCCCATGGCCAGTCTACTGTTTCATAAATCAATGTAGACTATGTGACAACCTGATCTTTGCTTGGGCTATATCAGTGTGATTAATGAATTTCTCACCAATGTTGCAATTTCTAGTTCAATTGAATATTGCAATTTCTTATTGACTGTACATGATGGAGAAGTAATAATAATAAAACAAACGTTTCAGAAAACCAGCACCAAGTTCCTTCCCATATAACAAAAGAAAAAAAATCAATCATTTTAAGAGAAAATACGCATAACCTATCATACTTGGAATACGTGCCTTGATCTTATTAATTCACTGATAAAAGATGCAAATATTATACTACTACTAATTCGACAATGAAACAAACGTGGAATAGATCTAGGGAATAACGCACCTGAGTAACGTCAGTAGAATCTTCTGTACAACTGGAACCTCATGTGTGCATTGGAGACAGAAGGTTAATTACTGTATATGTCACGTGTATCAGATCCCATACCCAACTGGATACCAGATACAATCAACTTTTTTTTACTTCACTGTTTTACTCGGTAAATATTTTAAATACGCGCATTTCCCGGTGTATTAAAACTAATGGTCTTGTGCGTCATGGAGTCTAATATTGGTTTCCCCAATTCCAAATTATGGAAATTCATGTAAATCCAAGATGGCCGCCACTTTGTTGAAAGCGCTCAACAGGTACAGCGAGTCATCAACTGGATTTGAAATCAGCAGGTATGATTTGTATAAATAATGAAATAAAATGCTTGGCATACCATTAAAAGCAAAGTCTACTGGATTTCTCCCATGCTATAACTAGAGCGATTGAAAGAAGCAAATGCTGACATGAAAACTCGTTTGCCGTGTGAATGGATCCACTAAAAGGATCTCGGGTCGGGATTTGAATGGTTTATTAGATGTTACACTAGACACCCCTCTCCATACCAACCACACACAATTTCTTTTCGCAGCAGACGGATTGACTCAATTACTGGCAGATCCAGATTTTAAGAAATGGGGGGTGGGGGGTGGGGGGCAATATTTTACACAACATAGAGCAGACATCCTGTACTCATCTCTCCCATTAAACGTATACATTACATATGGCCGCCTCCTACAGCATAGGCTAATAGGCTATATTACTATAAGGCATATCGCTCTTTCGAGACAAGGTCTTTCTGATTGCATTATATAAAAAAGCCACCCAGCAAAACTGGGGCACATCACTTAGTTCTTTATATATATGTATATTGCCACAGACTGGGGTGAAAAAAGCTGGCAGTTCACGTTAAATGGAATCAGATCATGTTACTTCTAATGACGGCTTCTGTAAGCTATGAAGATACACCTCACAGTTGTGTACATTATGTCACTTTTATGTAACAGCAACCTTGGAATAAATTACCTGGACATTGAAGATGATGACAAGAATTCTTTGAATTTCTTTCATAATCAATCTTTTCACAAATAATTGATAATTAATACCGGTAAGGTGAATATATTGACGGTTACCATTACCAGGCACTAATAGATTCCTTGTAGTGTACTTTCATATGCACAAGACACAATTTCATAATTTATGTATGCTCACTTGTGTAAAGTCTACTGGCATTGGGATTGATGCTTTGAAAAGTATATGATGCATACTCTACACTATTCTAAAAGAAAAACACACACTCAAGCTTAAAGATTTATTCAAATGATTAATTAATTGAACATTGGGTAATATTTTTAACAGCTTAACTTGTTTGTCACACTTTGTGAAACATTATTACAATATTAGTGTGCCTGCATTCGCTCATAACTATTCGTCCACACGTCCACACGTCCACACCACAGACTGCCACTTCTTAAACAAACTATTAACATGAATGACTTATCACTGGTAATAATATTATCATACAATCAATAAAAATGACATATTTACACTATTTTAAGCAATTTGAATTAAAGGAGAATCTTCAGTTTGTGTTCATCATCTGTATATTTCTATTCTCTTTGATCGGATATAAATTACTATTAACTCATATTACAGTAAATGATATAAAGAAGTTATGTCATGAGGCTTTTCATATATAGTGTTACAATCAAATTGTTTTTTTATGATTTTGATAACGACATGTTTCAGTATCTGTATATCACGAAAAAATTAATTTTAACCAATAGAAAATTTCACTTCAACCTCATCTATACTATTACTAGCATTTGTTTGTGGTTTGGGCTGATGAACTTTCAAGTGTTGAACAAGAGTTTTTCTCACTTTAAACCCTTTGCCACACAAGCTGCACAAAAAAGGTTTTTCATTTGTGTGAACTATGGAATGCGCTTTAAGTTCAATGGCTAGTGAGAACCTCTTGCCACAAATACTGCATTCATGAGCTTTTACCCCACTGTGTGCCTTGATACGATGCTTATTCAGAGCCGCGACGACTCTAAACTGCATGCCACACTCCTCACACACATGTGGTTTCTCTCCTGTATGTGTGAGCAAATGCACTCTCAGAGCACCGCCTGTGAAGAAACCCTTCCCACAGATATGACACTTCACATTTCTTTCACCAGTATGCCACTGTAAGTGAAGCTTTAGAGTGGACTTCTGTCGAAATCGTCGATTACAAATGTTGCACTCGTGTGGTTTTTCACCTTTATGAATCAGCAAATGAGTTTTCAGACATGGCCGTAGGTTGAAGGATTTGTCACAAAGTGGACATGGAAACTGCTTTGTTTCATTGTGATCAAGTTTGTGGTTTTTCAATTCATGGCGGCGTCTGAAACGCCTATCACAGATATTGCAACGGAACCGTCTTTCACCGGTATGAATCGTTAAATGATCGGTTAGATGATGAATGTTTCGAAATGTTCTTTCACACATGGTACACGCATGTGGCCTTTCTCCACTATGAAAAGCCAAATGTTGTTCATAGCCAAAAGCAGAGGACACAATTTTGCCGCATAGTTTACATTCTTTTTCTTCTTCCTTATTTGTGCCATCTGAATGTGAAAGCACATGTTTATCTAAATCTTCTTGACAAGTAAATTCAGTATAACATGTGCTACATTTCATATTCTTCACAATTACAGACTCTTCATCTCCAGATATATAATCCTCCTCCACATGATTGTCACCTTTTCGTAAATGTTTTAAACGATGATGTTTGGCATAATTCTTGCGCACAAAGCGTTTTCCACATATATCACAACCATAAGGTTTCTCACGAGTATGCGTCAATATATGATCTTTCAAATGAGCTTTTGTCTTGCATCCTTTAGGACACATTGGACAGCGAAATGGCCTATCACTGAGGTCAACTTTACCACTCGTTGAAGCTCCTGTTTCATTCATTGAATCTTCTGGGTAAAAACTTTGACTGTCAGCTGAATCATCAGCACCGAAAGAGTCGCTTGATAAAGGAATCTGTGTCAATGTTGTCAGATTGCTACCTTGAGAATCATGAGTACCACACGTTTTTTGTTCTGCATCTTCCAGTTTAATATTGCTGACAACATCCTCTGAAAGCTTTTGCTTCTCTTTATTTTTATCAAATGCATGTAATTCTACATGTGCCTCAAGTTGTGTATTATATTCAAATGTTGCATTACATATGTAGCATCCAAATGGCCTTTCATTACTATTTATTGTCTCTTCTTTCACGCCAGAGTTTTGCTTGTCAGTTTCACCAATATTATTACCAGCATCAAGGAATAATGATGTAACATCTTCTATTTTGATACTATGATCAGATCCTATGTTAGATAAATCCATTGATGTATTAATATTAACATCACTGTTTTCACACTCTGAAGAAGTTATACGGCGATCTTCAAAAATGCCACTCTCAACAAGTTTTACACTTGGACGCTTCTTTCGTGCACTCTTTCTCTGAGGTGATATTTCAGCTGTTTGCTTATGTTCATCATGTATATGCATGTGAATTTTCAGACCTCGTTCGCGAGCAAATTCTTTATTGCAAATGTGACACACATGTGGCTTATTACCAGAATGAAGCAGCAAATGCTTATTAAGAAGATCCAATTGGTCAAAGGACTGTTTACAAAAAGTACATTCATGTTTTGTATTTTCAGTTTTCACATGCATTACTAACACATGCATTTTCAAAGATTCTGCATCAACAAAACACTCGCCACATATACCACATTCAAAAGGTCTTTCTGCGGTATGAATCAACATATGGCTTTTTACTTCCAAATCCGATGCAAAGTAACACTTACAGTTGTAACATCTATATGCCTTGCTGTCTTCATCGTTTATGGTGCTATTTCCATCAGAAAAAGATTGTGTTTGTATATTAACATTGCCACTAGGAAACGATTTTTCCTGATCATATTCATTATCACTTGGTTCAATCTTTATCATTGCTGGTTCTTTTAAGCTGTCCGTAGATGTATCCATCTCCAGTATTGTGACCAAGAAAATTTTGAAAACTCGTATCCTTCAATTTACCGCCTACTATAAAGCAGTCCTAATAGTGTTATACATAAACCGTTTGTCATGAAAACGTTTGTTCTATTACATAACATCTATGTAAGCACGATCCTATTTAAAATGGTTTTACTACAAACTACGTGATAATGTGTATGTATTATAGTACTGGTATTGGTTTGCACATGATTACACAATACTCAATGGTAATGTCAATACATTGGCATTTTGATTTGTAACACAACGTGCGCGTCTAACACCACTTTTCTTCCAGTGTAAATCTAGGTCACGTAAACGTTATCATGCATTGTAAATACCGAGCCATAAAATTGTATCGATAGCAAGTTGAACAGCGCAGACATTTATAATTTATTTGATTCCCAACACATACTTATAGTGAGCACTCGTGTAATTACGGTTAATTATTGAAAGTTTTAATTAACAAGGGCGTGTTGGACTGATTTATGCACGCCAGGTGTCTACGCGGGTGGTTACTTTGTACATGATCTGACCCAAATCAAGGGTCGACGTACCCATTGTGCTGGTATATGTTATGACTATACAATACATTTCTGCTCAACATTCTGCGGATGATATATTTTAATCAATATTAGATTTACTAAAATAAATAACTGAGAATAGCATGTGTAGTATAAATCCCAAAAGTAGCATAGATCTGCATAAAGACCTATATTATTGCCCCTGCCCAGACACGTAGTATCATCTGGGAGTAGGATTAGAATCACCATAGTTTTATGCGCTATATTTTTTTTTATTATTCTAAATAAAAGTGAACAGGCCAAATGATGATCGATTGACGACTCGACAGGTGAAATGAATGTGCATGTGAAGTACAATGAAAGTCGCTGCTGAAGATATGAAGGAGTGTCCTGATGTCACCAGCTGCACACTTCACCGACAGCGATATCGCGTTTGCGTTATGGTTTACAGACCGCTCAAGAACGGCACTCCGTACTTTTGAAATATTTTCAATGTACATATTAATAATTGTAAATTGTTTATTTTTACCAGAAGAGTTGTATTAAGCCTGACTACTTGTATACAATCTACATTGATTATAGTATTGTGAGAGGTGTCACCTGTCATTGCTATAAACCAGGCCCATTGTATCTAGCTCTACGCTCAGTATTTTTTGTGATACGCTTCAATATTCTGTCTACTTTTTTTTATTTACCCTTTTAAAACATGGAAAATGAAATGTAGACTAATCATGAAATATAAGAGCTTCAAAAGTTCAGCCAAAGCCCATTGAGTGGGATATTTTCTTCGGAGGTTCGGAAGCCTCGTTCAAAGGCGTGTCCCGTGTAGAGGAGAGCCACACCTCTGCACGTAAAAGAACTCACCTAGTTTGAAAACTATAGCTAGTGTGATACCCTCACCCCTGAGGCTCAGTTGGCTACCTAGCCTGCCTCTGGAGGTCCATGTACCAACACCACGTGGCCTCCCGCTGCCATCGCGCCTGTTCAGGAAGGACCTCAAGCAGCGTAACTCATACAGAATAGCTTTGTATATAAACGGCCAGGAAATTTATTGGACGCGAGTAGAAAAAAACAAGCCCCCCTCCCCCCCTTTACAAAAAGCTCAGCATGGGCTTAACTGTAGATGTGTGTGTGTGCGCGCGCGCATGCGGGCATACGTGGGTGAAGGTAGCGAGGGGTTGCCAATATGAATACACTTACATTATGTATTTATATTTTGCTTTTGACCATAATCATATCAGGAGTCTAGATCTATACTAGATTAGATGAACTTCAAATAGTCTGCCATGGAGGATATCTTACATACTTTCATTTTACAACCACATATACAGACATTATGGCTTGTGTTCCATGGATATGATATCATAAGCCGTATCAGGTAAAATAAGTAAAAGAACATGAAATGAAAGTCCAATGAAGATTTATTTATTGCTATGTATGTGTATGTGTAAAATAATGGTAATGGTATGTTTTAGTGGTGAGATCACTCTATCTATGCACGAGTCACGAGTGGTGCGTTTGGCTGCACAAGTGAATGCTAGCGAACGAGTGCAAGTAAGGACACCACATTCTTCAGAACTTGGCAAAGTAGGTGTCTAGGTGATAAAAAACACATATCTCGCACGGCTCTTAACCAATCAGAATTGAGAATGAGTGGCAAAGTGGTGAGAATATATATAGTAGTATGTAGTATGAATAGTGTGAAATAAATTTTGCTCCAGTGCAATGCACATGAAATTTAATAGATTGTGTTAAGAAATCTTCTAAGGAAATCTTTCATATACATATCACTCACTTACTTACTTATACCACTTTGGAAGGATAATAAGAATGTTTAACAAATGTATTTATTGACATTGCTAAGTTTGGAGGGCTGTAGCTTACAACCAATGATATGTTTCTAAATTCTTTTCGGTGAAACTCAAAGTGCTAGAAAAGCACACGGTTATTACATGTTACTAAATAAACATTTAATTAAAAAAGAAAAGAAAAGCCTTTGGTCTATTATAACAAATAGATAATGCAATACATGCATTCATAAACAAAAACAAATTTAATGTTCTATACCTAAATTACTAATCTATATAAGAAAAAATACATTTGATAACAAAATAAGTTTAACAACCTAAATAGAAAACAAAATAACAATAATAAATATGGACATACAAAAACATATATTGTGCAATATGTGTATACGATAAATATTTAAATGATTAGAGGGTCTAACAGTTTCTAAATAATGTAATAGTTAAGATGGAAATAGTTCATGTCACATTTTTTATTAAATCTGATTTCACTTTAATAAATTGATGGTCTATGTTTAAATTGACTTTCGTTAAATATTTTTACCTTGCAATAATTTATAGAGCACAAAAGAGTTTTCAGTGGCAGTATCATGTTGAATAGTTTACATGATACTTGAATTCCTACAAAGAACTGAAGAAGTTCTTCTCTTCGGGTAGAGGACCAGCTAGCTGCGGAATGCCTGGACTAGGGGGAATTTCCCAGACGCTCGTTGCATGAATTTCTGTATGTTGCAGAAGCTCGTTGAGACTTGGGAAGATTTCATGACAGAAGGCACACTCGTGAGCTTCCTCTTTGTGTTTTATAGTATGCTGCTTCAGATTCTCAGGGTTTGCATAGGATTTATCACACAAGAGACACTGATATGGCTTTTCTTTAGTGTGAGACAGCATGTGTCTTTTCAAGCCTTGGCTTTGAATGAATGTTTTAGCACAAAGTGTACATTTGAAAGGCAGTTCTTCACTACTATGTAGCATTTTATGTCGTTTGAGTGCGTGTAAACCGAAGAACGCCTTTTCACACATATCACATTTGTGATTTCTCTCACCTGTATGAACAATACTGTGCTGTTGGAGCTGTGAATTGCGTGCAAAAGATTTTGTACATTCATTACATTTGTATGGCTTCTCATCAGTATGTGTGATTACATGATTCTTTAATGTCTGTGCTTGTAAGAATGTCATAGGGCACAACGGGCATTGAAACTGTTTTGTACCTTCATGCGTCAACATGTGCCTAAGCAAATCATTATGTTGACGGAAATTTTTACCACAAGTGCTACAAAGATGTTCTTTTTCACCAGTGTGAATTTGCATATGCTTGTTAAGGATGGATACTTTCACAAACGTACAGTCACATATATCACATTTATATGGTTTCTCACTCGGATGATGTGACTTCTTATGCTCAGAATAAAGTTCACTATCTTCAAACAACTGTTTACATATCTTACACCATTCCGCTTTCTTTCCTGTGTGGGTCGTAAAGTGTAATAATAAAGATTTAATTGTTACAAAACTCATTCGACATTGAGTGCAAGGGTAACTCTTTTTCCTATGTGTTTCCTGATGATCTTTTAGATTGTTTGGCCAACGAAATACCTGGTTACAAAGATCACACTTGTACGGCTTTTCCTCAGAATGGTTTTTCATGTGTGATTTTAAATGAGCCAATGTTTTAAATGATTTGCTACATATGTCGCACAAATGATCCATTTCACACGAAACATTTGTTTCATTCGAAACATAGTCTTTTTCTATTAATTTTTCAACTGCTTCGCTTAAATTCTGTTCGTTCAAGTGTTTTTCTGTGTGTTTTTCTAGCAAATACTTTGTCTTATACCCAGTATTGCAGATAGAACACAAATATGGTTTCTTCTCACCAGTATGGACTTCGACATGTTGCCAAAGCTTTGAAGGTTGATTAAATTCTTGTTTGCAGAATGAACACACATGCGGTTTCTTTTCGTCATTCAATGTTTTCTTCAATTTTCGTCCTCTTTTTGACTCAAGTATAGTTTCCTTTTCCACAAGATCATTTTCAAGTAAGTGCCAGGATTTGTCAAGAGTGTGTGACTGCAAATGTCTTTCTAGTAAATGCTCGTGCATAAAGCTTGCACTACAAATATTACAGATTTGCTCCTTTTCAATGCTGTCATTTTTTACAATTTTCGTAATAGATGCAGTTTCAATGTTTTGATGTTCAAATGGAAGGCTTGATGATGATTTTTCAACTTTTTGCTCCATTAAAAGCCCTCCATTACTCCCACTTGGTAAGTCGCATGATGGTTTTGTTTTAGCTATTGATTGAGATTTAGCTGCAAGACATCCACTATTTTTGTCAGATCTATGAATTGAATTGACATTTCTCACTCTTCTTGGATCTTTCATCAGGCATATATCTCTTGCCGACACATGCTGAATTTTGAACACCCTGCAAGGCTTGAATCCCTTTTTACACAATAAGCGTGCATATGGTTTATCACCGATTAATTTCTTTGGCCCTTTACTCTTAGAGTAAAGAGCTGTGTTATCCATTGTTACAAATATCTGAAGTGAATTAAGAATAAGATATCGTCTAACAACGCAGATGTAAATGTCATTTATATGGAAACATGATAATTAGAACTTTATACTTTCATCATACAATATCCATTTAATTTATGCAACACTACTTTTCGTAGTGTGACGACCTCTTATATATATAAACTATATTTAAGATAATGACGTGTTTGTTTCATTAACAATGTTTACAAAAAACTATGCATTTTGAATAATGACTTATCAAAGAAACTAAGGTACCATAATTTATTGTATATCAAATATCTAATAAAACATTGTATCAAAAGACATGCGGAATCACTTTTCTCTGCTGATCTAAAATATTGACATAACGCACCCAGCACTCCGCCGTTGTCGTCTGTGTATACAAGCAGACGACTGCTTACAACATGCCATGTAATCGGTTTGCGGCAACCTCTTTTACACTGTCCATAAGCAGAGTTACAAATATATGCTCTCTATCTATCTTAGAAATGATCATCTATCCATGCGTCGTAGACACACTCATGATGACACTATTGTGTAAATTATTAAGGGATCTGCCACTGTGCTATCCCGGAAAGTGCTCGCCGTGGACAAGACTGACCATTTGAAAGACTATTCAAGGCAAATGACTGACTATTTAATTCTATTTGATTTAATTAGGCTAAGATGCACATGTCAAGCAAAATATAATGTAGTAGTTTGTCTACTGAAGAAATTCCATCACTGAATCAGCTTTAATTTTGAGACCCCTTTCTACCATGCATGGTTCGTGCATCTGGCAGTTGTTCAAGTTTGGAGGGAAGTATTACCTTACACAATCCACCACAATGACAGTATCTGCATTACTGATCAAACTTTGGGAAATAACGTACAGATCGAGAACCAATTTTTTGAGAAGCAACGCTGTATTAAAGTTTTATGGATATGTGCTGATGCTGGATTATGTATGCTCCATGGTAATGTATAAACCTTCCTCTATGTAAGCCGGTCGTTATGCTAATAAGTATTCTCATCTATACGTGTATGGAATGATCTAAAAAATAGCATGAATAACATTGTAGACATTTTGCAATACTTTGTAAATACCATGCTTATAACAAAATGTATCAATGGCGCCTACCAAGATCAGGGTGGGTGGGGAAGGGAGGGTGTTGTTGTTGTTGTGGTGGTGGTGTGTGTGTGTGTGGGGGGGGGGTATGGGTGTGGGTGTGTGGGGGGGCTGTAAGCTTTATTTTGTGATCGCCAAAAGGTTGGGACTTTACAGACATACATGCATACACAGCCACAATGTTTCCCTTCTCAGATCTGCAGAGGTCCAGCTAAGGGGACGAAACAAAGTGTTATTAAGTTGGGTGTGACACGCGAGGTAGACAGCACATAGCGTCATTTGATGGAGCGATATTTATATCAGGGACTTCAATTTTTCATCCTGTTATTAATTCAAGCTGGATCAAAATACTCGACTAACACTAAACAAACCTCAACTAAAATACATTTACAACTGTTTTTTCTACATTACGCTATCATATAACACCGATAAAAATGAATGCTTGCTTTCGTAGCTACCAGTAATGGGTGAACTGAAGAATGGCCTCATTGTACCACCACGTCTATTCTTTTTATCCAACGAATGCAAAAAGTGTATACAATAGTGTATAATACTGTTCACAACATGTCAGAATACATGTGGGTTAAAATTGTGCACGGATAATAGGAGAAAACTGCACATGTCTGTGTGTGGGTGAAGTAAGTAGCAAATGTATTATGTATTCATACAGGTGTTTAATTAAGAGGTGTATTGTTTTTCACGAAAATACAAATGTCAGTGAATTGTGGCAAATGCATATGAACAACATGAATTGAAACGGATACCTACGGACTAAAGGTGATTTATCAAACACAGAGCTTCATTATCCTGCCATGTATGTCTTTATATATAAAAAGAAAAAAAAGGAAAAGAAAAGGAAAACAAACTCATACCACAATGAAAAAAAAACAATCTCACCTTTCCCTACATAAACGTTCCAATGCCAACCTATGCAAATAAATTTAAACCTATGCAAATAAAAGTAACCATATTTGGTGGCAACATGGTGCAGAATACAAATGGCAAGTTAAAATTATAGCAACGGTTATAAGAAACAACAACATCAACATCAACCATTAAACCCGCACAAATGTTTTATTTTAGACAATGAAATATAGTTACGTGCGTTTACATGTATATTCAATTGGTATGGCTAGTCTACGACGGTGACGTTACGATGCGTCGTTGGCAATTAACAATCAAACTCGATTCAATTCATTTCCTCGCATTATGACTTTTGTCAATATGCACAGACATGTAAAAAAAACCGCCTGTTTACTCGAGAGAGGAAAGAAGTATAATAAGAAGTGAGAAGAAATCAATAAACGGGGGCAGTGTGAGTTGAGTTGATGGTACTGTGGTGTGTGTGAACAAATACTCAACCCACAGTTACTGTAACAACTTGGCACATGCTCATACTGGGATTAAGTGTAACGTTGTGTAATGGATTAATTTAATGTATACTTAGTTAGGACACTGCCATAATTGAAAGTCAAACGTACGTGCTGTATAAAAGGCATTTCTTATTCAGATAACCGTGATGTAAAAATAATTCACATTATTGGATAGTACATAATTGGACATGTTCACGCAATATTACAAAAGCTTAGACCTTTGATATGGAGCATAAATGGTCATTTTAACAAGAAGGCACTCTTTCACTGACTATACATGTTTGATAAGCTAATATGTTTGTTGGATGATACAGTTACTGATTCCACAAAAGAGCCCCAAGCATTTTAAGGACATCTTTCTTATACACGAAATACCCGTACCGATAGTAGTTGTTATCTTTTATATTATTATTTTGTTGATTATAAAACACCCCATTTAACAGAATTAAGTCTGTCATATACTTTATTATATAGGAAATTGCGTGTTTACAACGGTTCTCTTTGTGTGAAAGACTATCATTGACTCCGATATGGTGTGATAAAAAAAACATGAAATTCGATGGTAATACAAGAGTGGACTCATCTATACAAATTGCTGGTAACATATTGCAGACATGTGAAATTTGCACACGAACCGTATATGTTAATTAATACATAGCTCGTAATAGGATAGGTAAGATTAAGACATGTAATATCTAATGATATGCAAAGCTCAACGACCACATATGTTGAACAGTGAACAGGGGAATGTCAACAGAATAATGATAATGATAATGTTAACTAAGAACAAAAATGCATTGTTGTGCAAGTGAGGCATCCTTATCACACAACAAGTATACATGATGTGTGACAATAGCACTCAAATCGACACACAAAATGTGCTGCAATGAAAACATAACAGTCCCTCAGATAAAGTTCCCTTTCATGATTTCGTGTATACACGTGTGTTTAAGTTTTCATTGATGTATATACATGCGTACAGGGCCACCATTGTATATACGGGTATTTGGAAGTTATAATGTTCAAATTTGGGCAATATTCGGATTTAATGGAGGTCTAAATATAGATACTTTCTGTAAGGCCATGAATAGAATAAACGTTTGTTCAAAGAAGACAAGTATTATCATCTTGAGATTGGGGTAGACCTGAACAAGTTGTTAACAGCGGTTGTCTCAACAGCACCAGTCTGATCCAGAAATCAGTAGTTGCCTGGATTGATATTGATTTGTAGAAGTGATCCACGCCATACAAATGTATAATGCACCGGTCCACAATATATCACGCAAAACATGCATATAAACACAGGCTTAGTTGGTAATACTATCGATTTCACATAAGATTAGTGAGAATAATTGGTACCTACCAGTGATTTTATTAGAGGTATCAGAGATAAACGCTCGGAAGCATTGCTAAACGATTCGAGTGAAATACAATGAAATTATGTCAATGTGGCCCTAGATACTAGTTTCGTATAGGATGAGTTAATACATCATACTGATTTTATCTTTTTGTATTTTTGTTCAGTCGATAGAGCTATATAACTCACACTGCACTCTTAACCCAGCAATATCTTATGCTGTATAAATGAGCTCATTGATAAATGCCACATTCAAATCTCACCGTCTCATAGTTCTTATCTATATCCTCTTAACAATAAACGCTTTTGAGGATCAGTGGTAAGCATAGATTGCAAGAAATACCAAAGAGATACTTGACCATGAACTAATAAGATGGGTTCTTGATGGGGGGGGATAGGGGGTGTCACATTTTACACACACACCCCAGTTTCATTAGGGGTCACCTTTTCCACATTTATTATTTCAACATTCCAGGTAGTTTCACAGGGGGTTCAATATCTCTAGCTATGTTTTCATGGGATTTTACATAATCGCGCCATGTAGTAAAAATGTGATCTCGTTGTTTTCATTTCAGTATCACATAGAATAATACCCCAAGGGATAATACTCAAATTTTCCCCCGGTGGTTTTACTGGTGGTATCATTTCCATAGTTTCACTGGTTTTACTAAGGGGTATCATTTTGGACCTAACGTGGCAGTCCCCTATCCTGCCCCCCCCCCCCCCCCCGAGGTTCTTGTAGTAACATATTACAATGCGGTTATTGGTGGTAATTGGATAGTGAGCCTCATGGGTTTCAATTGATGGCGTATAGCATAGCTTACAGTCGACCCGATCTCGCTCTCAGCTCTCAATATGCTAAACTAATTGATAATGGATAGAACCCTTTTGACTATCTTATTTTTGTTATACAAGATCTGTACATGCTGATTGATCTTGACATTAAGAGAGTCAATGGTTTGATCTGTTTGGCTGATTGTACACCGTTTGCGGGCGTATAGCATGTGCCAGCTGCATAAGAAATAACTATATGTTCTAAGTCAAAGCTATTGATTAGGGTGTAGTGGAGTGCAGCAAATATAAATCATTTCAGATTTACATAGGAAAATCACCTACAAATTCATGTTATGTCTGTATTTTGTTATTCACAGCTGTTAAATTGAACAATATGCATCCATTATTACATTAGCACACTAGCTATATATGCCCAGTGCATGAGTGAGCTATATAGCCGATGGATATATGAAAGTAGAGAGGACTATGCGTGGGAGAAATGTCTGTAGAAGCCAAGTGCACGGAGGAAGTGGAGAAAGACCGGCCATGCCAGGTGAGAAAGGAGCTGATATTCGCATGTTATTGTGTAGTTTGTAGTTCAGCACTTTCATTCACATTTGACACTTCAAATAGGACAAACTTCTGTGAGTAACAAATGTCATTTTTGAATTACAATCATGAGCAATCTAGGAAGTAACGTGGATTAATATGGATGAATTGACTATTGTTAATATTTTATGTGATGGATGACCCATCAACATTGGAATTTGGATCAATTTAATCAGGCATTCCCTCATAACAGTCAAAATTTATACCAATGTTCCATCGGTCTTCTAGGTTACATTGACAGGTGATCATTTATTTATCAAATGTTTTGTATTAAATTATCATTATGAATACCAATAAAAACAAATAAATGGCTTGTTCAATAACTGCGGTCATTGATCGTCCCAAGTAATCAAGATGAAAATTTATGAAAATATGATTTATGTGGTTGTGAATGAGTAACGTCCATATAGAATATCACTTTATTTTATTATTGTGTTATTTTGAAAACTAAACTAACTGGTAGAAAATAATCACAAAATATACATATGCAGACAAAATTTGATTTTGCATAAAAGGAAACTATATCAAAATAATACAAAAATATCTTAAATATTTTACAGAAGGCATTCGCATATCATCGGTGAAAATTTTCAAGAAAAAATCACTATATCAATAATTTAACAAATAAAAAAAATCGTATAAAACTGTATATAATAAAAGCATTCTATTTTGAAATGTCCAAATTGTGCATATTCTCACTTGAAGGAAAAACACTTTAATGAGTAGTCTTCTGCTTTTTCATAGCCCCATGTGCCACCTTCTTGGTTTTAGTTGTACGGGGATCGGGCTTGAAAGGACGCTTGGAGCGGGAACGGCTCTTTACATATTTGCACTGCAGAGGCAAGCCGCATATAAAAATTAAAACTCTATTTCATATACATGAAAAATGACAGAAGAAATGATTATAAAGTAAACAAAGCAAAAAAAAAAAAAATAAATGAAAATAAAAATAAAATAAAAAAATAATAAATAAATAATAAACAAAGATAAACTTAATGAAACTCGTTTAAGTATGATTCTAATACCTTATTTCACATACTAGCTTCATCATCAAAATAATATTGTGACAAGTCTTACCTGGTTGGCCCTCTTCAACTGCCCCCTAGCTGCCGCTTTTTTGGCCCTCCTCTTCTCCTCTGAAGTCTGCTGCTGTTTCTTGGCATGGGGTGCCAGGATCAGTTGCTTGGTGGCATTTTTGCCAAGCTTCTCACAAGACCTTTTCTTGGAAGGAGAGCGCTTGGCAGCAGCATTCTTTGGTTCCTGCTTAACATCTTCGTCCTCATCTTCTGATGATGGCCATGTGATAGACAGTTTAGGTGCTGATGCCTTCTTTGCAGGCCGACCTTTAGATGGTGTTCTGTTCTTAGCGCTCAAAGACTTTTTCTTTCTTTTTGGTGAGCGTGAACGACTGGTTTCCCGGCTCGTTTCACCAGATGTAACACTTGTCTTGCTTGAAGCCCTGCTTGAGATATTTGCGGACCGGCTTTTTCTAGGTGTCAAAGTGTCACTCTCTGGATGTAGAAATATAATGGAATTATTCGTGACAGCAAACAATGTTCATGTACAACCTTTATTTGTATTACTAACGTAGTATATTGCTGTAAAATAACATAATTGTTATGCTTATGCCTTTATCATAGAAACGATGAGTCCAAATCTTGCTAAAACGCTCAATAATCTAAGTTCAATTTTATTTGTAAATGTGGAGACAAGATTATAGAATCAAAACATATAAGGCATGAGTTTACATAATGGTAAAATTCTATAGCCGGGATAACTTTGAATATTATCATTTATAGTATTATAAACATACCCCAACTAGGAGATCTGCTACGATCCACAATAGTCCAATCAGTCTCTGAGGCAGTCTTGGCTGCAGTCTTGGCTGGAGTCTTGGCTGCAGTCTTGACTGGAGTCTTGGCTGCAGTCTTGGCTGGAGTCTTGGCTTCAGTCTTGGCTGATGTCCGGCGCTAAATACATAAAAACACGGTATAGTACAACAACAATGAAAAAAAGGAAAAAAAAAAAGAAGAAAAAACAATAAAGAAAGAAAAGTTAAAAGAACTCCTAATGTGAGACCATACGGCAAGGCGTGTGCTCCTACCTTCTTGGTCTCTTTCTTCTTGAGGCCCGTAGTGCTGGTACTGCACGTGGAGCTGGGCTCGCCTTCCACGGGCTCACCCCCAAACAGGTAGTTGGTCAGTGAGTTAAACATGTCGTCGGGGACGTCTGCTACTACACTCTGGCCACTGCTGTTGTTGTGAATTGACGTGCAACTAAAGCAAAATATATACTTAATTAAAATACTTGAGCAAATTATATTGAATGGTCAACTTACGTGCACCAAGCCCATCTACATAAAAATGAAAATAAAATATATTAAAAAGAACCGTGCCATCATTTGTTGTGAATTGACGTGCAAATATTATCAAGGCAAAATATAAACTGAAAATGCTCCATCACCGCAAAAACAAAAACTCTGAAAACAAATTTTTATTATTTGTGAATGTGGTCATGTAAATCCTACTGTCTCCCTGTTATTATCATTTGTTCTTCTTCTTTATTTCAACGTAATGCAACAATTTTTATTTAACATTTATCTCGAGTCGATTATTCATCAAATCTATTTGATGATTTCACTCCCCTTTTTCTTTTCGTCTTTCCACCGCTATCAAAAATAAATAAAGTAAATAAGACCAATTATTCCAACTTCACCAACTACTATACAATTTAAATATAAAACACATGTACTAAATATCCGCATGATTACCTTATAATTTTATTGATTCTAAATAATTTACCTTTGTTTCGTGTGGTGGTAACCGCTGCAACTGGGGCACTACGCTAAACGTAACAAACGTAATATGCAAAATGCAACGTAACCATTTCCTAGAAATTGTTCTTTTCCATAGAAGGGCTAGTCTCGATCAACCAGACTCTGTAATGGCGGCACTCATTTCAATACAGAGTCTGGTTGAACGAGGCTAAGAACGGGCAAGTTCTGAGAAGTGTACACGTGTGTAGATATTCCAGTACAGTACCACTGTCAGTGGTAGTGCTCTGTGTTCAGTTTATAGCATCCCAATATCATACAGAAAACGATTGTGTAGGCTCGTCATCAGTCTCATGATAGTAACTATACCGATGACATTCTATATAATCTTCCATGAGTTACGTTTATACGCTAATGAACAGAAGAATGCACGGCTTACGGAGGACGTTCTTAACAGAGGTTGTTAAACTACAGACAAATTTATTTGTACATCCAATATTTGTAATGCAGACTAGTCTTACTCTTAGGGACCATTCAGTATTTAGGGCAGGGTGGGGTAGGAGGATTTTAGGGCGGGCCATGAAATTTTGTCACAATGTTTGGAGGGGGGGGGGGGCTATCAATTTTGAACACACTTTTGAGGGGGGTGGGGGCTATCAATGTTTTCACAGAAAATTTACACCTATTTTATAGATTCTGAACTAAAATTTACTGCTTTTGTATTATGGATATCCATCAAATAGGATACGGGTTAAATGACAATGATTGCATTAACTGTTAGTGGTGGTACGTGTGTCATAAATTTTTATCAAATGAAATTGAGGGGGTTACCAATTTTTTCACAGAGATTTGAGGGGACTGTCAATTTTTTCACAGCATTTTTAGAAAATCCTCCCACCCCACCCTGTCATAAATACTGAATGGTCCCTTAGTGAGCTTGCATAATTTACCATACCATGCATACAGGGGGTTGGGGAGGCGGTCCGTCATTGGTGGGGTGGGGTGGGGGTGGGGGGTGTCTGACGATTTTGATAGAAAATCACCAAACAAGTGACAACAAAATCGGTGATCACTCATGCTGAAATAAAAATTTCCTGTAGTATACTACCATAAGGCCGAAGTAACTTGATCCTTAGTGTACTTACATGTAAACCTTGTAAATTGACTGGGCTATGATATGATATTTTTTTTTACATGTTCATATACAAGCTACTTTTGTTTAATACATGACTAGCGATAAAAGGCATGAAGCGACCTAGTGAGTGGATGACAAGAGATTTTTTCATTCATATATTTGAACTGGCCTGTTCACATGCAAGCGACATACTGATGTCGCCTAAGCATTTTCCCGGTACATGCGCAAAGAATCGCGTGGGCGACGTAGCTTCATCGCTTGCTTGTGAACAGTCAGGGCCATGATAGGGGAAAAATCTCACATGTTCGTAGGACAGGTAGCCTGAAAAAGATACCCATTCTCACTATGATTTACGCGTCCAAATCAAAAAATACAATTGAAACTGATGTTTGGGGTGACTGAGAATACTCGTCCATAGGACAAGTAACTCAAAATTTTTACCTGTCCTGACAACACAGATACCCGTCTCGGACGTTACTTATCTGTGGCCCTGTGAACCGTTCAATACAGAAATGATATGAGCATAAAAAAATCGCCAGTCACAATTTTGAAGTGTGTCTTTGAAAATTGGATTTGTCAAAAACTCCTGTTGAAAATAAACAAATTATAAAAATCAATTTTCAGGTGTTGACAAAAGAAGAAGAGGAACTGGTGAACTTTTGTGACCTTCGTGACCCTCGAGAAACATACACTGATCTTCTCCTAAAACATATTATGGAATCACTGGGGGAACTTGATATTGGTCATGACAAAGAATCAAAAGAGGACTTGGAAGCTCTGAAAGGTATTCATTAATTTTGATGATGTAATCTTTTTATTGAATTGCATTTGACTCGTTATTTGCAATAACAAGCACCACAAAAATGGAGAATATTCGAGGTGAATATGTTCATACTGAAATATAGATCAGGAGCATAGATTTACGATTTGTCATGGAAGTTGTTGGAGATTATGTACTGAATGATCCAGAATATTGTACTTGATCCTATTTTTCTATTTGTATAACTAAATTCACACATTTGCGAACCTTTTATAAATTCTCAAGTTGAAGTTCATCATATGTATACAGTGCAATTGAGATACTTGTTGATGATGCTTGAACTGGCGAACAATATTTCAGAGTTACCAGCAAGTGAGAAATGCCGTGCCCTACTGATGGCTGCACGTCGAGGTTACACCCAGTGTGTCAGCTGGCTGCTACAAACGGGAACCAACCCCAATGCCGAAGATGAAAACGGGTAAGTTATACAAGAGTTGTTCCTGTTCTGCCAAGATTTTAACTTGTCAACATATGATTTGCATACATGCGTAACTAAAATTATGAACAGTAACATTTCTAATTAGATAATTTTGGAACTGGTGTTTTTATCCATTTCATACAGTTACATTACATGTACTCATTTCAATGCATGATTTTTAAATTTTCATTTCTGTAGTCATAATGCTTTTGTTTATTTTATTACTTGTTTTGAGCCTATTATATTGCAGTCTGTATTTCTATTTCACATTAAAAATAGTAGTTATCCTTTTTCAAAATGACCATTGTTAATTTTTCAAGCCATTCTGGTATTCCATAAACTAAAGGTTTTTGATAATTTCAGGTACACTGCTCTAATGTTCCTTGCAGCCCAAGGATTGGATCAGAGTATTAGAGAGATTTTGAGCAAAAAGTGTATGGTGAACAAACGCACAGCTTCACAACAGACCGCTTTACACTTCGCTGCTGGTCAGTACATGACCCAATTTTAAATCTTGTGAATGTATTTTCAAAAACTTGTACCTCACAGCATCTTTTTCAAATATTTAACAGTATGAAGCGCTATTTTTGTAAACTCTTGTTCTTATCATAATGGGTCCAAGTGCCATTGCTAGCAAGTATGGTGATGTTTGAGCAATATTCAGAATATTTTCATGCTTCTGAATTTTCACGGAGAATTAAGCATAACATAAGTAACATCTTTTTAGCATTTTTCATTCTTTTGTTTTTAGAAAAAGGACATCGCTCATCAACACAGCTTTTGCTGGACAATGGTGCTATGGTGAATGCTGCAGATGACTGGGGAGAGACACCATTAATCATGGCTGTAAACTCAGGTACACATTCAGATATGATAAATCAGTATTCAATGTAATTATCTATAAATTTGATTGTAGTTATTTTGTCATCAAGATTAACAAAACATTGATCTTCTGTTAAAAAATCGAAGTTACTTCAATCTCTAATCAGGATTTGAAACTGTCATATCAAACCCAAAAGATATGACCCAACAAACTAATGCCTTTCTATCCATTGCTCACGAAACCACTTTTTCAGGTAGTCTAGGGACCGTATCAACCCTATTGATTCATGGAGCCCAGCTAGATAAGACGGACCTCAGAGGATTTGATGCTTTCATATCAGCTGCTAAAAAAGGTGCATATCACTTTATTGTATGGCTGACAAGGGAGCTTGTGCTAGTATACAATGAAGTTTTACAGCTGACTTTAAATAGCAATTGTTCAAACATATCAATTTGTCTTTGTATATGTGATATCTACCCCTATGCATTACACGGTATTTATATAGTATGTACCGTATATAAATCAAGTGACTATTAAACACACATTAGGTATAATCATGATGATATTCTCTTCTCTAGATGATTGATAATACCTCCTATGGTAATAATGATATAATATCGCCATGTCACATACATAATTATAATTTACGTAACAAATTATAAAACTTAAGCATTAAATTTGTACAGGTCATCGGGACATTATGAATCTGCTAATAGAAAATGGAGCCATAATGAACAAGTGTAAAAAGACGTCGGCTTTACACGAGGCAGCAAGATTCGGCCATGTTCATTGTGTCAGGTAAAGAATAATATATATAGGATAATATTGATAAAATATAGAATAATGCCCCCTCCCACATTGCTTTTTATTATCGATTTCATGTTGAGCATACCTTTGAATTAGTTGTTTCTTTTTTTGTTTGTTTGATTAAATTGCAAATTTGTGGTTTCCTACAACAGATTGCTGCTAGAATATGGAGCAGAGCTGAATGTTCGTGATGTACATGATGTCCTCCCCATGGAACTTGCCACTCAGACAGACCAAGCAGAAGTGGTCGAGTGTTTACTACGCTATGTTGAGATGCAAGATAAAAAAGATCCACTAGTGACAAAATGTAAAAGTAAGCAATTGAAGATTACATTTGTTAGTACTCAGTAAGGCATCATTGCATTTCCTTGCCATTTGCTAAATCCTCAGAATAGTAATTGTAGCAAATAAGATTTTTATGTGTGTAGAATAGAATGTTCTGTCATTTTTAATACCAATCTTACATGGAAACAGAGTCAAATATCTGACGTTTGAAGAAAACTTCTGTTCCTACGATGAAAATCCATAGAAGACTCAATCTCTTACACTGTTTAGACATCTTTTAGTTTCTTTTAGGATTCAAATCCATGACCAAAACTTGTTACCTAATGTAAAACTTTGCACTCCAACTACCAATCAACTTTTGACAGTATAATAAAACATAATGGTACGCATGTGATGGAAAATTTGATTGAATGCTTGCCTTTCAGCTACTCAATTATGAACCCCTTTTCACAGATTGTCCATGTGGACTCCCAAACTGATGCTTTTACAGGGAGATTTCAGCGTCAAACATGTGTTTGAAAAGTATGACCTTCCTTGAAAAACACGTTCGTGGATTGATCCATTATTAATACAATAAGAGAAGATCGTGAGACACAGAATATAACAACTGCCAATCCAAGTGATCAAGGCTCCTGGATATCTCACCGGAATGTTAACATATTAACATATGACTTAACATAAAATTGGATAGTTGCTGCTGTTTTGTTTCAGCTGTGAAGCCGATGTCTGTGCCAGACCCTCCGCGCCGCCCTGCACCCTACACCCGGTCCTCCTCCTTGGCGACAGCTGGGTGTCGACAGGCGGCCATATACAGTGACCAGTGCAACTCAGCACTTGCGGCGGCCGCCTTCTGGGATGCTGGGAAGTGTCTGCGCGTGTTGCTGGCTCATGGCGCCAGCCCTGATAATAAATGTTTAAAGTAGAATGCATATTGGATAACAGTTGTGATTTTGGTTTCCCATCCTATTTTAGACAAAACATTTTTAAAATTGTGGCACAGAACAACATGGACATTGTGGTGACATTGATTCAACATCAAGTCGATCTCGTCTCCAAGACTGTCTCTAAGGTATATAATGGAATTTTGTTTTGTGTCTGTGTATACACAAAACTCATATTGTCAATGTGAGTCAATTATGAATACCACTACAGTTAGTAAACTTCAGACAAGATGTTGTAACTATATAGTCATCTTTGTTGCAATCCAAAACTCAAACATAATAATTATGCCTTTGAGATTGAGATTGATTTTATATTCAATAATATGTATACATAAGCAGTTGCTTAAGACCCAAACCCCTCATATTATGTCTTAGTAATGTTCACGTGCAGAAAATTTAAGGAAAAAGAATTATTATGAATGATTCTTTATTATGATAATGAATGTGATAAATGAATACGAAAGATGGTCATAAAGTTTAAAGAAAATATTGGTATGAGGACGCACACAAGTAGTATAGAGAGAACTCTATATAGTTCTAGACACTATAAGCCAATAGTGGCTGTCTCCATTAACATCTTCTTTTTAAAACGCTCCTGTATAATAGAAAAAAAATGAAACACAAGTTGAATAATAAGTATAGAGCTATATAACATCTGTCTGTCACACTTTCATTGCTGTTAATGATGGCTGATGTAAGTCCACGTGCGCAAGTTCACTTCACTGGACATGATTCGTGATTTTAATAAAATGTTAGTCACTATGGGAATACCAGCAGAGGAACATAGGCCGCAAAATCCAGCCTCATAAGCTCATATTTAGTATCAAAATTGTACAATGATGCACACACGGCACACGGACAGATATTTGGTTTGTGTCTTCTAAAATGGATATTTGATGACAATTCAAATGGCGGATCACAGAAAAGGTGTTTGACAGCAGTCTTATGAAAGCTGCATAGGCTCCGTATATCGTGTGTTTCTTTGAAAACGAATAAATGATGGTGTCAACTACGCAGATATTTTGCCGATCTCGGGGAAAAAACAACCAATTTTTTAAACGTTTTCACTCAGAAATGTAAGTAATCATCTATTATGTATGAAATCGGTTTCAGTAGTAAATTTTACATATGTGTATGAATAATTACGCAGTTTTATAAGCTCCACAACCTTAAACATTGAACTATTCCGTGTTGATAAACATACATTCGCAGACAGACCACGGGATTTCAAGTGGCAACGTTCAGTGGGATAATGACAGCTAGTATCCTCATTAAACTGTTAAATGTACCTTGACATTTCTATTTAAACTTTGAGAAATAGAAGCATCATTGTTTTTATTCGTGTAATTACTTATCCGTAGCTTATATGAAAGTGTTACGTTATCCATAATTGAGTACAGTAGGTGCAACCACCACGTTTATCAACGTACGTGTGACGTAGTTATCTGAACGTGATGTACGTCATTCGTTCGGGGTCACCCGTACTAACACGGGGTCATCCGGTGCGTTTTGCTGAAAATCGTGCTGAAAATCGTGCTGAAAATCGTGCTGAATTCTGAGTTGAGTTCATAGCCTACAGACTTCGTGCGTATAGTCTTAACCAACCCAATCGGGGCTTGGGTATCATTATGGCAAACAATAATAATACAAAATATCTGCTTATACTTACATTAAAAATAACAGCAATGTTATGGTTTCAATATACAGAGGTGACAAAATATATAAATACTACTGAATCTTTGGAAATACTGAGTATGGACTACAATATTGAAATACATGTGATCCTGAAAAAATTACAAATACAAAAACATGAAGAAAAGATAAATTGTGAAATTATGCCTAATGATAAAGAATATGGTTAACACCAAAAGTTTAAGATATTAAAAAATATCTAGCAACTTATTTCCATGGTGGACCTATAAAAAACAACATATCTTTCAAATTGGCATCCAAATCGCATATTTATCTGATAATAAATAATCCAAAAATAATTACTATTACTGTTTACTTAGTATAAATGCTATTTTCAACTTTGATCATTTCATTAAAGAGATATTTTTTACATTGGGATTTAAATTTCTTTTTGCTATCACATGATTTTATATAATTGGGTAACTTATTCCACAGTTTGACACCATTCCATTTAAAAGTAAGCTTGCCATGAGAATTTACCTGGGGCACAGTGAAATAAATTATAACTGTATCTTGTATTGTAAACGCGTTTATGTTGTTCAACATATTCACACATATATGATGGGGCAGAACAATTAAAAATCTTATACATAATATTCAGTGTGAGGTAGTCAACCCTTCTTTCCACATTAAGTAGTCCAAGACTGACAAAATCTTCACATTCAAGGTGGTATTTTGGTTCCTTGTCAAGAATAAATCTTATAACTTTATTTTGAGAAGTTTGCAGCTTTTTCTGAATATACTGAGAGATAGACCTATACCACATATTACATGCATAGTCAAATTTAGATTGAAAAAAAGCACTACACATTTTTTTTCTCTCTCTCTTACCAAGAAATGCTGACTTCCTGTAAAAAAAATTTCAGGCCACTATTAACTTTTTTAATTACACTTTCACCAGTGTTGTTACCTGATAAATCATGCTCAAGAGTTACACCTAAATATTTCACGCTGGTTTTAGATTTAATGTCAATGTCTCCACATCTTACATGTAGTTGTGAAGTTTTACGCAGTTTTTTTTTAGATCCAAACAGTATACTTTCTGTCTTTCCCAAGTGTAAAGAAAGCTTGCTTTCCTCAAGCCACATCTTCAATGAATACATATTGTTACTTAGTTTTGATTCTATTTCAGAAATATTTTTCCCACCCACCAATACTGCAGAGTCATCAGCGTACAAATATAATTCACACGAGTTAATTGCTCTTTCCATATCATTAACATAAATACTGAATAGCAACGGACCTAAAATTGATCCCTGTGGTACCCCACAACTCATTTTACATGATGGTGATATTGAATCTTTAATTTGAACAACTTGTCTTCTATCAGAAATATAAGAGTAAAACCACTGAACTGTATCTTCTCTAAGACCTACAGCCTTTAATTTCTTCAATAAAATCTCATGGTTTACAGTTTCAAATGCCTTCTGCAAATCTAATAAAACTAATCCTGTGTATAACCCTTTATCCATGTTCAATTTAATCTTGTCACTAAGAAAAGTGAGGGCAGTATCAGTTGATACATGTATGTGGATCCTCTCTATTTTGTCCTAATGTTTGTGTTCTGACTAGATGCATCATTTGTTCTGGCCAGATGTCAGTGTTCCTCTTGAGATTTTTGTCTTAACATTTATGGACTCTTCAGGTGTACTTCTACACGTCTGATCTGTGGTCACTGATCCGCCCCCTCGGCTGTGACCAGGTCACGGCCCTGCACATCGCAATCCTCTGTGGATTTGCTCGCCTCATCCGAGTGCTAGTCACAGTGGGCGCATCACCAGGCATACTCATAGGTACAGTTATTGTCTGCTAACTCATATTCAGATATTGGTGATAAATACTACTTGTACACATCAGTAATACAGAATGTAAACTAA
This sequence comes from Streblospio benedicti, assembly GCA_019095985.1. Taxonomy (NCBI): domain Eukaryota; kingdom Metazoa; phylum Annelida; class Polychaeta; order Spionida; family Spionidae; genus Streblospio; species Streblospio benedicti. The sequence goes on from CM032662.1 coordinate 50,254,822, forward strand.
CATCAGTAATCTTCTACTGGAATGTATTCAATTTGAATGTATTCAATGTATTTGACCTATTTACTATTTACTCAGGTATACATTTCCATCAGAAATTACTAGTATGCTTGTGCATCTTACTATTCGTTAAGTTATAAATAAGTAATACATGCCACTGGAAAAATATCATTGATATTCATAAAATTCTGCCTTTTCAGGTTTAAATGGTGCCTTTTCAGGTTTCCGTCCTTACAATGATATATCAGCATGTGAGTTTTCAACACCCAGCAAAACCAGGGGCACATCACTTAGTTCTAACTAAGCATCATACATTATATTGCCACAGAACTAGGGTGGTTTTCAAAGTGCTTGAGGTTAATTTACTGGTAGCCCCCATAATGATTGTCAACGGTGTTGTGCCCCCAATTTTAATATAAAACCACCAAAACTAATTCATGGCATGCTTTCTCTGCACAATACATTGATTTTTTGGTCGAAAAGTAAGATTTTTCATGGCTCTGATTAAGATTTTATGCAGACATAATTCCATCCCTGTGCCGTGTTGTAGGTCTGCTGGACCACAGCCTGTTGGCGCCGTCCTTGCAGCAGGACGCCGCCTTCATGCAGTGGCTGGACGAGCAGCGCCGTCACCACACCAACCAGGGCACCAACGTCACCAGCCTCAAACACGGGTGCCGTGGATGTATCAGGTGAGACAATGGGGTTGCCATAACACTATGACATTTCTTAAATATTATGATGGAGATAGTTACGCATGAATGACCCCTTGTATTTGATCATTATCATGTTTCTTGGCTAACAACTATTTCGTGTTTACGGGTTTACCCTGTTAAATGATTGTTCATAATTTGGAGGGAACAGTCACTCACAAGTCTCAGTAGCTTTTCTTTCCTGGTATGATGTAGTAAAATCTTTCATTCTTCTTCCACTCTTTAAATAACATTTCTGCTTACTGATGTCTGTACATTACAATGTCTACCTATTATAGAAAGCAGCTGCATCAACCAGCAGTCAAGTCTGTGGAGGCCCTACCCTTGCCAAAAGCCCTGCAAGAATACCTCACATATTCAGAATTACGTGATATCGATGTGCCAGCAATATAGGAGCCTGTAAAACTCACTGGAGTAAAGATCTCTTGCTTAAGATAAATATGATAAATTCGTCTTATCAATAGCTGTATAATTGCATATTAAAATGACCTTATATTTCAATGGCTTTCAATCCATCTTTTTCAAAGAAACGAGGTTACTTGTAAACAACGTGTTATGTTATCAAATACATAGCTAATGAACTTGTTTAATAACTCTTGCTTAAGATTTTGTAGCGAGTTTCTGGACCTGGTGCTGACACAAATTTTTCACCATGCACAATTGTAAAGAAAATTCCCTTATCAACAAGCAATAAATTTGTATTTGAGAAGTGTCTGTTCTTACAGGTTCTTGACATCTATACCTAACCATCGTTATATGCAAAATACTCATTTGCTATAGGTCTTGATAAATTTAAGGGCAAAAATTTCCAGGTCTACTGCATGTAATATTTTTCTACGTTCAACTTCACATGTAAGTGACAATAGCAATATTATTTAAAAAAAGTTGAACATAGGCTACAGCACTGCAAAATCAGGATATCACGATTCAAGTTCAAAGATTTAATCTAGAATTAAAATGTCTAGCTGTTATCAATGGGAGTAGTGAGTAAAGGTTGTCACATTATATCTACTTAATGAGTTAATGTTGAATGGTGGTCATACTTAATGTGTGTAATCTTTTGTGTCTGAGTGCATGTAGTTATTTGTAGATTATTTTATTTTTGCAGTTCATTAGAGACAGTCACAGATCTGACCTTAAGTTCAGTTTATATGTATTCAGATACATGTCAAGACAACCTGATAGGAGTAAATAAGCTTGGATTTTAATCATAACTAAGAGTATTTTTGTCTGTCCATGTATGATGTAGTTTTTTGTTGTATAAGAGTGTCTTTTTGGCTGTGATGTAAACATAGTCCATACAACAGAGCTTACAAATGTGATGGATGCTTATTAATAATTATGCATTTTATCAAGAAACGTTTAGTCATATATGCCATTTTAAAGTACCTGAATGGAGGTGTTTTGTAGAGTTTAAGAAATAGTAACCATCAAATTTATTCTAATTTTTCATAATTTTAATACATATTCCATTTAGAGGTAAGTAAAATTAAGTTAAAGTAATAGCACTGGTTAGATTAATGTCTAATATAGTGTTGTATTATATATGAAAAGTGAAAGATAAATTACGAAAAGTATTAGTATAATATAATGATATGTTATATCTAATATGCAAACGTATGTTTACAAATTTTGAGGGATTTTTCTTTTACACGTTTTCATTTATTTTATTGAACTGTGGAGATCTCTAAAGTCTGTGATGATTGAAAATAGTGTCTCGTAGAGCTTTAAAAATTAATCATGTATTGATTAACAAATTCATTGCTGAAAATAAATACTATTATGCATTTTTGTACATTTATTTGTATCAAATCCTTGATAATATCAATTTTTTTTTTCATAATTTTATAGCATTTGCAAACATATTGATCATACATCTACTGATTTAAAAATAGGAAGTAAGATTAATACTATAAGTGATGCAAAATTTAGAAAATGGAAAGAATGTGTCATTCTTAAAAAATGTGTGCTTAGACATTTGTCAACTGAAAGAATACTCGGTTGTTAAATCTTTTCTGAATATTTTTTAAAAATGTCAATGAGCTTATAGGGTAAATCTGCTTATTAAACTTGTTAGGAAATAAACTTGAATTTAATGAATGTCTTTTTCTTTTTATCACCATCATTATGGAATACAAACTTCTTTTACAAAATCATGCAAATACCCAATACAATCATTTTCAAGTAAAGAAAAAACAATAAATATATTTGACCATGAACCCCGCTCTCCTCTGCACAAGTATGTTAAGGCGTCTTCGAGCTCCTGTCAATACAACGCAATTATTATGACTTTCACAGTATATGGATTCTTGCCATTTGGATGACAGATGAAAAGGTAAATCTATCAATTTTATAAGAAAATAAAATTTTTAAACAAGTACAGAATATTTCAGACTAACATAAATAATAAAGCATCCATAAAGCATCCATATTGTCATGATATACATCTACATTTTTTTTTACCTGTAAAGCCACATGAGAATTTAATCTAGTTATTCACAAATACACTTCATATTGGAAGATTATGGTTTTGGTATATTTTCAAAAATATATAGCTGATGAAAATACTATTTGAATAATGCTATACTGGATTATTAAGCATAACTGGTCGCTACATTGACAAACCGGTTATTGATTTTGATGATTATTTTCATGCCCAAGCTATATATATATCCATATATTTCATTAATTTTGCGTAATTTAACATTTTTGGCAGTTCAAATTGCCTTGCGGGTGAACGTAAAAGACGAAATGCATATATATAACCGCGATTTTTTTTTCAAACGCTAATTGATACAGGGTGTCCAATGAATATATCCAGTCGCACACGATCAAGACAGCACTTACTAAATAACATGAAATACTTGGATGAGCGATAATCGGCGGTTAATCGGTTACAGTTCAGTTACATAGAGCCGATTAACCGGTCTTAATTTTCTTGAACCGTCCACACACTAGTATTTAGAGTCATGTTGTCAACCAGACTTCTAGTTAGATTCTTGTTATTTCATGCAAATTCCATTTGCATAATCCATGACTTCACATGAAGACATTTGCACTTTTTTTGTTTAAACATCTGACTTTTAACAACCTTAAGAATCATTTAAGGTATATAAATATGATCACACGAAAGTTTTGCCTACACAAATGTACACACATTGTATATATTGCAGTAATATAAATTATCACATATACAATTAATTTATTTAGAGCATAGGAGAAATGTAAAGAAATCATTCCCAGGTAAATAAATCACAGTAACCTTTCTTTTGTCACTTAGATAAATTATTACATAAAGTACAATTCTACATCTTCATAAATAACATTTTACATTCACTCTATACTCTACAACTATGCAGTTGACATGGCCCTAAAATAAAGTAGTTAGATACATTTTTCTAATTTTGAAATTAGCATGTCCAAGTGTTCAGATTGTGTTCTTTTTCTAAATGCAGTATTAGTATTTGATGTTTAACATCTGCTAATACATAAACCAAATCTTATAAATTACAATCAAAAGCATTTTTTCATTTTACCCTCATAGGGTGCAGGTTGTAAACACAAAAGCATATTAAATCAGTAATTCTTATACCAGAACTCATTTCCATCCATTTTACCCTTGTAGTTTGTACGCTGTAAAAATATGAGCATATTAACTGTAATTCTTCGACAGGCATTGTTTCCAGTAATATCATAGTATGTCTTTTAGAACCACATTTGATGATGAAATAAGGAACAGTTTTGAAATTTGATTAATAAAGCATTTGATTCAACACATTTTCTTTGTTAAAACAATAACATAATAAATATTTTATCAATCATCTAAGCATATAATTATTTGAATGCATCAGCTTGGAATTATTTTCTGATTTCAAGTGTTCATGTTTACACTCAAGAGCACATCTTAAAACATAACTACCATTCATTTACACCATCCTCCTCTAAGGCACAGAACTTCACATTCCCTTTCCACAAATCTTAATTTGCTCAACACATTTCAATCCACAAATGGAAATCAAGCACCAAATATTAGCACACATTTTCACTTTTTCAATAAATTTGAAAGTTTAATATTAAAATGCTGTAAGTATTATACCAAAGCAAATACACAATAATCATTACTTGAACAATATTCCTAAGTTTCACACATAATTATGGTTCTCAGAAATTGAAAAATATCTGAACCAAACACACATGAAAAGAATCAATGGCTAGACTGTATTTTCATTTGTAACGTCTTACTGGAAATGAAATGAAATTAAAACTATTTATTATAGACTTAGGTGCTGTTGTTCTAACACTAATTTTCAAACCAACACTAAAATGTACGATAATAGATTAATAAGATAATAGATTATAGAGATAAAATACAGCATTACAGGATGTAGGTGTTTCTTGAGAAACATGAAAGTGGACAAAACATTCAAAAGTCAATATTGCTCCTTTGAACATTCATGAGAAAATACCTTCAATGAGAAATAATACTGACCTGTTCAACAATCAAAAACTTCAATCAGTATTTCATACTAGACAGGCAAACACACTGCTATGCACAACCCAAACCAATTCTAGTCTTAATAGTTCACACTTCTACATTCTATCACACATTATCGCTGACAAATTCTTCATACGTGGCAACACACTAAAAATATCCACAAGGTCGCGATTCTTCCACTCTGGATCCATTGTATTGACATGTATCCAGAAGTGGTCCATGTATGATTCGTCAAACGGCTTGTTCTTGTACTCGCGGTCCATGAGGTTCTGGCAGACCCGTCTTTGTGCCTGTGGTAGGCTGCGATACGTTTTCACACTGCACCTGTCGTCAATGATCCCTGACTGGCTGGGGTCGTATGTAGGCAGGAAGTACTTTGGATTGAGGACGGTGACGTTGTCGTAGAGAGACGCTCCGCGCCCGGCGTGGAGGTGAAGGTAGCGCTGGTACACCGTATCCAGAAAGTGTGGCCCAGTGGAGTGCAGGAAATCACCAAAGTACCTGATCACATAAGAGGAATATAAGAGTTTATTTTCATTTCAGGGTCCAGAAATTATGGACCAAACTGGTCCAGCATCTTGTCAAGAGGATCTGTAAATAGACTGGAATGGAGCTTTTTGGCTGGGGAGTCTTGCCCCTGGGCAATGATTTTAATGTGAGACTTATAGAATAATATGTACACACAACTCTAAATATAATGGAAAGGCAGACAATAATAAGGCTTTCATGTTGGTTGTCTACCATAATGTTATTAAACTTACGTGTATAAACTAAATGTGAAGGTCGCCAAACACTATAAATATCACATAAATTTGAATCAAGACTATTAACAAGTTTACGTTTTTTCCAGGGGTGGTGTTTTGGGAAAGAATCAATTGATGACATAAATTAACATGCAGGCTTGAGACGCCTAGACACAACATTTAAACAACGACATCATCAATCGATCATTTACAGCCTACAATTCAGTCAAGAGACTTTAAAAGTAGAGTAGTGAGTGCACTACTGACCTGCTGGCGAACTCGGGCAGTGAGAAGATCACCTGGTGGAAGAATGCGTGCCTCGGCCGCGCCGCCATCGGTGAGTTCACCACGTTCGTGCGATTCTCCTCACGCACCACAAACGTGTGCTCATATGGCTCCTCAGACAGCAGGCAGTGGTGACTGAAAAACATGCATGGATTTTTGTGTGTACAGTTCTTGTATGGTAGATTGATTAAGACAAACATTGATTCCTGATGTTATCTGTTGAAAGATGAATATTAAACAACAACCAATAGTAAGCAATGTTAACGTAAGCAGCAAAAACTCACCTATTGGTCCATGGGTCTAGAGGTTTCAATGCTACTGTGTCTATGTCTATGTAGAATCCCCCAAATTGGTACAACACAAAATAGCGCATCATGTCATGTCGAGAGATCTCATCTGGGTACTCATCGTAGTAGATCCTTGAAAATGAATGTCAAATGACCCATAAAGCAAATGTATCAAAAGAAGAAGAAAAATTCTGAATTCAGCATCGTAGAGGGCAGAAACCAACGGAGACTAATTCAATGGCCAATCTTTCTATTTAATTCTCCTTCATTGTTTATACTATGAATAGTATGGAATTCAATGCACAGAATTTATCATTCTCACAATTTAAGAACACACACCTATAATCGGGATAGTAGGAGTCTAGCAGACATCTCACGGCATCTGGAGTCCATAACCAGTAGTCCCATGAAGGATGTAACTGGATCCAGGACTGAATCCATGGGATGAATCTGGAGGGAATCTAGATAAAGAAGGCTTAAGGATCTAGATTTACATGACATTCTAAATAGAAAATAGAATTTCATTTCTCTTTCACTCAGAAAAAATCTGAATCTTATAGAAAAATAGCTCAAGTAAAATTTTAAAGTAAAGTTAAGGGTTGACATTTCTGTCAAACACAATTTTAGAAATACTTATTTATGAAATGGCGATGAGAAAGCGACTTCACATATTGCCATCTGTACTGGAATATTATACCCCTGATGATTTTTAATCAAAGGCCCAATAAAAACAGAGATGGACATTGTAAAATTGACTAAAATGATACCTCTGGGACATTCGAGAACTAAAATTGTATTACCATGTGGCTGTCCCAGGTCTGGTGCAGTATGTGTGGTATGAGGGGCTGGCGCGGCCGCCTGTTGCCTCTCAGACCTGCAGAGCCATGAATACCACCGCGCGCAGGCTAAAACAATGCAGAAAAAATAGCTCAATTGTATATCTGACTATTGCATATATTGCTGTTGGTTAAAATCTTTTAAGGAGTACTGATAATTGCATATATTGCTTAAAATTGCATAGCATCTGTGGCAGTGGAGATTTTGCAATCAGATAATCACCACTGTACATGAAGAAATTAACACAAGAACATGTATTCTGTTATGAGGTGGGTTTCGTAATCTTAATTCTTAATCAAAGGCTCATTTATGTATTTTTGATCGTGCATTGCAGTCCTTTGATTTGTACTTCAAATTTTCACATGATATAACTAAAAATATAAAGTTACCCAGAAGCCAGAAGACATACTGCTATACTTAAACTTATCAACCACCTTTTTCATTCTATTCATCTGTGAATTGCGATGGGGTATTGACTGTTGAGCTGTGGTCATAAATTCACACGATTTGTTTTGTTCTCACCTCATCATTAGAGATCTGCATTATTTTGTCCACTACTGGGTCTGCCTGACGCAGCGCGTCACGGTCAAACACAGCATCCTGCAAACGTAAACAATTATTTTCATATACGGCAAGATGCATATGCAAAGCGTATCAATTCCATCTCTCATGATTTCTCATTTCTTTTCATAATCGCAACCTAACCGCTTAAACGTCGCCGCCAACGAACACCCAAAGTGCGTGCTGATTGTACCTTGAGGCGTGGCAGTATCTGTGGCCCGGCGGGGTGGCGCTGCTCAAACTCCTCCTGGTCGCTGCTGTTGTACAGATCCGCCGGCACCAGCACCCACCTGCCAACAAGGTGGCGACCATTACAATGCAATGTCACAACTCATTTTTACCTTCAACTAGCAGTAGGAGTTACAAAGTTTCATGAACCAACAAATTGATGGCACACGTACGTACCAGTAATTTCTTACTCATCAAAAACATGAATGTTATCTTAATTTCAGTTTAATACCTTCAATTAATTGCAGCGTGCCTTTATGGAATAAAATCATTTGAGTTTCAGTACTCATCTCAACATTTTGTCATTGGTAAATAAATACTTAATTGCTTTGGTATTAAAAAATGTACATAAAATTGGAAACATTAACTTGATATATGCTATGAAAACAGAAGAAAAGAGCACTCTAACCCACCTGAAGAAGCTGGTGACAAAGACTAGCGTGATGACAGCCCCCGTCAGCTGCGTGTACCTGCTGAGAGTTCTGCGCCGCAGCAGGCGCCGCATGGTGCAGCAGCCTCAATCAACAGGTGTGGCTGGGAGACCCAGCCTTGATGTGTTAACTGTTGTCCAGAATCAAGGCAACTTTACCAGCCATGCTTCTGAAATGAATGGAACAAAATCCTCAGTTTTTTCTTGATTTTAAACATTCGTGCACAGGGTAATATTGACAACCTGAGTGGAGATTAATTTGGGAGTGGACAAGGAAGACAAGGAAGTGGGACATGTACAATCTAATCTCCTCAACCTGGATCTGCGAATGGGCTATGTACGAGTATTCCAATCCGTTTAAAATGATAATTTACAATTGTAAGGAGAAATATTGAAATTCCACTAAAAGACTGCACATAAATTGATATTCTGTATATTACAATACAATGGCAGACCACAGAGTGAGGTTCAGGTGGGACCAGACAAGTTGGAGGTCGTAGCTTCCTTTTGTTACCTGGGAGACATGCTCTCGGCTACCGGTGGCTGTGACGCTGCAACGACAACACGGGTGAAGACAGCCTGGAAGAAGTTTAAGGAGCTACTGCCTGTTCTCTCATCTCGCCACCTCTCACACAAGACGCGGGGACATGTGTACAGTACTTGTGTACGGAGTGCAATGCTCCATGCTAGTGAAACATGGCCCTTAACCAAGCCAAACTTTCAACGTTTGCAACGCAATGACAGGGCAATGATCAAACAGATCTGCAAAGTGAAGCCGGAGAACGTCGCCACCACCAGTTCAAGTGAGCTTTTGAAGCTTCTCGGCCTTGAGGACCTTGACCTCATTCTAAAGGAGAGAAGACTTCGTTGGTATGGCCACGTGGTAACGGTCAAGCGAGCAATCAAGACAGCATGGGACATGCAAGTGGCTGGTATACGTGGAACCGGTAGACCCAAGACTTCATGGAAGCGGGTGACTGAGAGGGATATGAGGGACTGGGGACTCTCAAAAACCGATCCTCATGAGAAAAACACATGGAGGTCCGGTATACGAACAGCCATGCGTGCAGCTAGCCAGCTACCTGGAAGGGGGTCCACTGATGTGGACGTTACCCAAGCACCTGCACGTTAATCAAAACACCGATGATGATGATGATGATGATGATGATGATGATGATGATGATGATGATGATGATGATGATGATGATGATGATGATGATGATGATGATGATGATGATGATGATGATGATGATGATGATGATGATGGTGATGATGATGATGATGATGATGATGATGATGATGATGATGATGATGATGATGATGATGATGATGATGATGATGATGATGATGATGATGATGATGATGATGATGATGATGAGTACTTTCTTCACATCAACAGTTATCAAAATTTACAAATATATAACTCAATATTTCGATAACAAATCTGTTTATCTTTGTCAAGAGTGTAGAGTCATAATGCAAACACTATGACTACGGGATTGCAAGTGTGTCAGTGACCCCTCCCCCCCCCTTTATCTATCCTCCTCCTTCCTCAGTATAGGGAAGTACACATCAGGTACCTGGTACCCATCTGTTCTATTCAAAGAAGCTTTTCTGAGGTGCATGTATACATACATGTATACAGGATTTGTGAAATATGGTATGCAGCATGTGGTCGCATTTTTTTTGTTCTCTGTTCTACTTTTGCTGCTTTATAAATCAAAATAAAATCAAATTTATGTTGGTCCAAATTTATTTACTTAACATGTTTCAACACCACCAGTGTCCTTTTCCAATTAAATTAAATTTTTTCCAAATTTCAGTTAAAAAAAAGTTTTTTGTTGTCTTATTGTTCCCTTTCTCTTGATGTTTTCTTTTTTCCTTTCCATTCTCTTTCTTTCAATGCCCACTCTGGATATCCACATGCTTTGAGTGCTGTTCGTATCTTCTCCTTCTCCTCTTTCCTTACCCCCCTGTCAGAGTGGACGCGCCGAGTCAACTCCGCGTCATTTTTAGGTCGAAAAAATGACAAAGTCCGCAAAAATGGTGAAAAATATGAAAAATGAACACTTTCATTGTCGAATCGACAATGTGATTCGCGTGGCTCCGCAGCGGAGTCTGGTGGACTCTTGCGGACTCTTGCGGCCTCCGAGAGGGCTCTGCGCCACCTCCGCGAGCAAAAATGGCGCGGACTTTCTCCACTTCTCTGGAGAAGTGTAAAGTTGAGTTCGCGTACAACTCCGCGGGCGGTTGGATTATTGATTAAATTTCCTTTGATCTTTTTCAGTTCGCTGGTCTCCGCGCGAAGGCGTATTTGGCACCAACTGACTCCGTCTGCCTCCGTACCACGTAAAATGAATACCGTTCACCTCAGCTGTACGTCGCAAGAGCTCTCCGCATGGGTTTCGTGTATGTAAGTGATAGCCTACATGACAAAAACCCTATGGTATTATTGTGGGGTAAAGGGATCTGCCTATTCTATACCAATTTCCAATAATCCCAGCGGGCACAAGACGTTTGGATCAACGTTGATCCAACGTTGATGTCTGACGTTGGATCAACGTCAGGCAATCAACGTCAGGGTGACGTTGAAAATCTGATGTTGTGTCAACGTCAGGCAATCAACATTGGGGTGACATTGAATTTACGTTGGCTGACGTCACAACGTAATACAACCATAATCCAATGTCAGACTGACGTCAGTGTGCCTGCTGGGATATAGTAAGAGAGTTCAGAAACTTTGGGGTATACAAGATGTCTCTCTATTACAATTACTGGAGAGGAGTTGTCCAGCATAGGATGTTCTGATTCGATAGTTTATCAAGGTTCTATCTGTGCCATTATTCAAATTCTATTTGTCACTACATTTCATGAATCCCTTTCTATGGCATAATTATCCATATTATTCTCTTGATTATCTATTGTAAAAACCAGCATGGAATCAGCCTTGAAAAAAGGAAAAAAGCTCACATAAAAATAGTCAATGACAGCATACAGACATCCCTACACACAGACTGCATAAAACCCCCCCCCCCCACACAGACAGCATACAGCCGCACACACAGAGACAGCATACAGATACACACACACAGACAGCATACAGACAAAGTTCGCTTTTATACGCGCTACCTCCGCGCATGCTCCGTCACAAATTTGATGGAAAATAAGCTCCGCTCGGACCCCGCCTTTGTTAAGCGGACTCCGCCGAAGTTCGCTACACTTCGTGGAAGTTTGCAGGACTTTGCCGAATGACTTCGCTGCTCTCCGCAAGGAATTTTCCCTCGTTATTTTGTTAATTGGCAGAGCCTTCATGTCTCCGTCGGCGGACTCTGGATATTGGCTACAGCTCGCTGGCGAAGTCTTGCGGTCCGCAAGACTTCGCTGGCGGAGACATAATACTTCGCTTGACTCCGTCGGCGGAGTCATGGTTGTCTGGCGAATGTCACGCACAATTTCAGTTCGCCAGGGTTCGCAAGACTCATAATTTGACTTTGCCAGAGTCCGCTATACACATTTTACACTCCGCACTAGTAAAATTTCTCTCCGACTGACTTCCCTGCAGTGGAGGTCCGTGGGGGCGGGTGTGTGTGCTCGTGGGCTATTTCTCCGCCTGAGGACTCACTTCTACTCCGCCAGGAAGGGAAAATTTTGCACAAGTTTGAAATTTTTTTAAATTTTAAAACTTCGCGCGCGTAGGCACGCGAAGTCCGCACTCCGCCTGTCCACTCTGACAGGGGGGTTAGTGACGCATCCGAAATCAAAGTTTCAGCCCTATTCATTAGAGTTCTTACCACTGCTAGCTTCTGGTGTACCGGTTGGTATTAATGACGATTGCAAGTAATGGTCAGTGTGTGTTGGTTTTCTATAAATATTCGTGGTTATCTTGTTCCCTGTTCTTGTCAATTTCAAATCTAGTATAGGCAGGTTACTTTTGTCATCTTCTTTTTCTATTGTGAATTTCATACTATTGTGCTGATTATTAATATGTTCAAATAGTTAATTTTCAAATTGTTTCTTTATGACCACACCAGTATCATCTACATATATTCCCCACTATTTGGGAGGATTTGGAGTTGTACAAAGTACTTTTTCTTCAAAGAACTCCATGAAAAGGTTAGACAGGACTGGTGATAGTGGGAAGCCCATTGACATACGATATATTTGCTCAAAAACTTTACCATTATATCGGAAATATGTTGTTTTAATCACCAAGCTAAACGATTCTCCGAACTCCTCTGGTATCATCAGGGTGCTGTCACTGCAGGTGGTGTCATTTCTAGCTCTTTCAATCACCATAGGTATCACTTCATCTCCAGGGACACTTGTGAACAAAGCTGTGACATCAAATGATGTTATCACTTCATCCTCTTCTAATTTAATTACCTCCATTTCATGTACCAACTCTTCAAACTTCTTAACAAAGTGTTCACTTCTCCCAACTTAAGGTTTCATTAAATCTGCCAAATGTCTAGTCAGGTTGTACGTAATTGAGCTGATATCTGCAACAATAGGTCTCATTTTCACAGGATTTTTGTGAATTGTTATTGAAATATTGAGTTATATATTTGTAAATTTTGATACCTGTTGATATGAAGAAAATACTGTATTATATGAAGTAACACAGCTAACGAATTTGTTCAACAATATCTGGATATTATGTTTGTTAATCTGGATGTGTTATAAGTAATTGATTATCTCACACAAGGGATGAAGCTATTGAACAATTTTTATCAACTGCTTCTCTTCAAATCCATCCTGTTATTACAGTCTTACTCGTCATTTGGAACATTTAATAGCCACTTCTAAACACATAAATATATTAATTTACTGACCCTAAAGATAATTTAAATAAATAAAATGTCAGTAGAAACTAATACCTCATTTTATCAGGTTCATATTCATACAAGACACGTTTCACCGTATGCAGCAATTTGCATTTTCATTTGCAGAGCTAATGATGACTGGATGAGATAGGATTCATTCTATATATAGATGTTTCATTTCAGGTCTTACTGACAGAATTGGTGTGATAACACATCTTGATGTTTTTTTACGCTTTTCTTCATTATTTTTCATATTACTCTACGTACTTATTAGCAGTAACTATCTGGTCGTCTTTTTACATAGAACATGGGAAAGTTTAAACTACTACATGCAAGTGCTGAATGCTTGTTTATAAAGTGTATCAAATTTTAATAATTCATTTAAATCATTGTTAATTTTAATGTTGCAAGGATTCATGCCTAATAGACGTGGTCAGCATCCTCAAGCCCTATAAATATCATGAGGCGAATGACAGAGACATGATTCGATGGATGTGTCTAATTCTGAAACCCAATGATAATGTAAGATCTAACAGCATTCTAGAAAAATTAGGTATCACAGACATTCTATAACATGCTTTGCACAAGCTGACTGAGATGGCTAGGCCATGTAGAGGGCAGCTTTGATTTGATCAGTAAAGTCCTAAAACTTGAGATATACAGAGAGAAAGCCGGCGGAAAACAAAAGTTGATCTGGGACACATTTGTGCAGAAAGATGAGCATGTCTGGGTTATGGTAAAATAGACGCAAATGGCAGTAAGGCTAATGACAGTAAGTAGGCGACAGTTGGGAAGTAGATTGGGCAGCCAGGTTACACCCTCAAATCAAGGAATAATAAGGGCCTGTCCAAAAACATTTTGGTCTTGATTGATGAGGATGATTGATTGAATGTTACTTAGTATTTTTACACCCGTACTTTCCACTAACCATGGTTCCACTTCAATCCAAATAATGAAGATTAGCAAGCTTTACTATGTTTGAGATATCTATTAAAGTTGGAGAAATATTTATCAATTTTGTAGCTGGTTAATTGATCGAGTTATTGACGGAACTCATTAAAAATTAGTCTTGCATAGCTAACCATGACAGTCAAATTGAATAATTAACAATGCCCTAATACTAATACTTTTCAAGAAATTCAAATATTAATTTTGTTGGAGACAATAAGATCAACATTAGAAGAGACCTTTTGAGAGTATTTACAAAATGTAAATGCAATAAAACTATCATTAACTACACCCCAAAAATCTGTCCAAAAATAATGTCACTGTAAAAAATCTAGAAACGATCATTGTGCCATATAGATGATACACAATCGAATAGGGGCAGTACTGGTTTTAGACAACCTGAATTATGAGTCCAAAAATATTGGTGTTATTAGATATTTAAAGAATATAAATTATGCTTTAATATGTAAACACATCAATTATAAAACTTGGTATGATAACTATCTCGATCTACATACAGTACATACCTACCATGATGAAGAATTCTCAATTATATCCTCTATACAAATACAAATACTATAATTGTCCATATATGTCTTTAGAAATCTTAACAGAACATTCCAATCAAAAAGACATAGCAAGTCAAATCTGTTTTTCACACTCGCCAGTCTTAACAATCCATATCTTCATCTTCCATAGAAAACAAAGTCGAAAATGCTACCACACCATCAATTCGACTTACGTGATGAGTGGACGTATCCGTTAGTTCAAGTGTTAGCTCCTGGAGGTGATTGTTATCACTACAGGCTACAGAGCACCAACGACGCACAGCGCGTGTCTGATCAACACTTGAGATACGTAAACCAGTCATAAAACGGCCTTTGTTGACGCAGAAATTAACTTTGTGCACACCACACTCACAGCCACATGTTTGCACAGACGATAAAACACTCCCACATTTTAGACTCTCCAATTAAAAATAAAAGGCTATTTGGCTAACCACAACCAACATTAGCATTCAGGAATGCTAGATATAATAAAAATCCAAACCCTCTTGAAATATATAATCCTAAATCACCAATCAAATTTACTTATAAGTTGTATTCATTCATTCTTGGTAGCAAAAAGGAACAGATGTAAAAATACAAAATTAAATGATAAGAATGCATGTAACTTCCAGTTTTTAATTTTATAATGAGTTTAAGATATTGTGTCAATACTATCTTTGTCATATCAAATCAAACGTACAAATAATTTCATTGCATGACTAATATTTCTGTCTATCTTTCAACAATTTGTTCATTCATGTATGATATCATTCTACTTGCTTCCTTATAATACCAAAATGCTTTACACGTACTTCATATAACTGTGTACAAAAATTAGAATGAAAGACAGAATGAAAAGATTGTGATCTACTGAGCTAACAGATTAGGGCCAGATTTATATTAAAACCTAATCAAAATATTCATAAGAGATTTTACTTTATAATTTGATGTTAACCTTTAAATTTCCGTGATTGTTTAATACAATATGAATTGTAAACCATAAAATGTCCCTTTTGTTTTAAGTCAAATCACCAATGAATCAACTGCAAAACATGCACATGGGAAGGAAAAGTGTAAAAGTTGTTGTTCTGATTTTTTACATGGTGGAGATCTTTCTTGAAACAAGGGTTAACTGTATTCTTTGAAAAATCAGTAGAAAAGAAATAAAAAGTTTATCTTGATACTAGTAAATAGCTAAAAAAGTATATAATACATATTTGATTTTTGCAATTAATTATATTGTTGAATGTCAAACATCAAGATGTGCAGATGATTTCTGATAGGTAAGCTCCATAACCATATAAATCATAATTTACAAAAGTGTTCACCTCAATTAAGTGATTAGATTGTCTTTTAATAATCTACTATAAATCAAAGGGCCTTAATTATAATGGTTTTCATATATCCAAATATATTAACTATTACTTAAATATTCTGACTAGGACTGTAATCTTGAGCGTCTGTACTATTATCAATAAAGGGTTCATGGAATCATGCCCATGGAAAGATTTTGGGAATAGAAAACTCATTTATATGTGATGTAATAATTGCTTATTACCTCACACACTTCAGTTCCCAAACCAATGTTCTAGCTATTCAGGAATTATTCTAGTTTAAATGATTATGTAAAATAGTTTGTATTATTCTTAAATGAATGCAATGTGGTTTGTATTCAATCCACCAATTGTCTGCTTTTCAATTAGTAAAAACAACCAATTAAACACAACTTAGCTTCCAAAACAAAGTACATAAATTTACAATGATTTAATTACAAAGTCTACATTCTCCTCTTTTATAAATTTTAGATACTAACTGCAATAAAAAATAGAAGAGACTAAATGCAGTTTATCAGCTAGTGGAGATAGTGTAGGTGAGCTTTATTCTAATTAGGTCCAAAAAGATAACAGGTACTGAACATTGAAAGAAATAACTAACAAGTTCTTTCATTTAGTACATACACTTCTATAGGATTTTAAATATATTGTTGTCATTATCTATAACATAACACACAGTAAAATTATGATCTAGTCAAACATCAATAATTTCCATAAATATGACTTTCTTTTGTAGATTGTTTTATTGTTACACAAGATATCTGCTAGAGATTGCTTTTTATTATTTGCTGGCTAGATGGAATGTCCATGTATCCTAAGATTATAATGCTGTCTGGCCGTTAAGACTTTCTAATAAACATACACATACCGGTATATGTGTGTATAACAAAATACCGGTATCAGAAACTAAGGCTGCTGATAAAGAAAATATTAGGTATTTATAATGTATAAATGTAAAATATGTGTTTCTTAGTGGAAAAAATTGGACTTGTGACCAAAATGTTGTGGGTCTGGTTCCAGGGTTGGCAGTAGATATTGGCCAAATACACCAATAAACAACTGCATAATGTGCTGAAATGTATTTCTATCTAGTATCTAAAACGTTATATCATAAATTTAATATGGCTATATCAAGGCCATCAACCTTACATGTTTCACCCAAGGAGATCTCTTTTACTTTGTATCAGTTTATCGCTTTTCTGCCATGCAGAGATCTATGCCTGCTGTGCATTGGTCTTCGGTATCAACGCATTCAATAGGTACAAGTGATGCAGCTTGTACAAGTGACTAGTTCACTGCAATGATATTCATACAAGTACATTTGTGTGAGAAACGACAAATTGAGTAACAAGGAGGCCTTATATAGATATAACGTTGTTATAATGTATGGAAAGTAGACTACCTAACGCACTTGTAAGACTCATACATAAATAACCTACAGTATTCTCGCAATGCTAAAAAATAGAAAGATCATCAAATTACAATGATAAATGATGTACTTCAACAAACATCCACTTTTTATTGTTATCATATCATTAAAACAATACTGTAAATCTGGTGTAAAACCCTTTGCCAATGGTGTATTAATGTTTTGTCTGATAGGAATATTGTCTTACAACGTACAGTGTTATCAGAGGCCATTGTTTGCGTTTGTTGTCAATATCAAACTAAAAATTTAATATGGCAAGATTATCTATAACATCACTGCTATAACACTTTCTCAAAATGTGCAAATCACCAATACATGCATGTCCTAATATTTTTTTTTAACAAAAAATCATTAGAAATCATTTTAAAAAGTTCAAAAGATATGGACGCATATTAAATTTCGGATGTCACTTATTTGATTTTATCCAGCATTGATGCTCAAAAGTAGGAAATGTATCCAAACTCAATCTCATAACACCTGGAATACAATAAATTTTACTTCCTATCTTAATCAGAACTCAACATTTTGACATATCCCAACATTCTTTTGACGCCTGTTTTCTTCTCAGAAATCCAATTAGCATCGCTATTGAGAATCCGATTTCTCGCTCTTTGAATAGGTTTGGTCTAGAGCAAATAAAAATGAATTGACTAAATAATAAAACATTATAATTTCATACAATCTACACAAAAATGTTACTCTTCGAACAAAGGCAATGATGAGCAATACTTGTATTGCACGCTCCGCATAATACGACCACATACATAAATATATCCAAAAAATACCTTTTCGCTCACTCACTCTCATTTGGAAACGTCATTTCATGGCTGATTTCTCACAGACTTAATAAGTTGGCAGCAAGACTAACTGTACAAGTTAACAGTTGGTGTTACTCTGTAACAAAAACTAACCCAACAGGAGTTAACAGTTGGCAACAGCCTCAAAACAAGACTAACAGCATTAGCAGCCACTGAGTGTTCACACCTACTAGACTAGGCACAGACAAATTATAACTGGTTGGCGAACATGGCAAAGAGCATAAATTAAAAGGTAGTTGAATTTGTATCAGATCACCTTAACAAGAATCATTTAACTTGAACATAAGAATAAATACCCTTCACATATACGCAGTTTTTAAAATTTGCCTTCGTCATTTTCCACACATAACGTGTAATATTTAAGGTAATATTCAATAAAGCATCTTAATGATCAGTACGGAATATTTTTAAACAACGTTTTAATATATTACCATTTTCACTTGATATTCCACAAATCTGAGATGAAAACTTAAAGGAATACTATAAGGAATACTGTACACCTGTAGTGGAAAATCTTATCTCAAACATATCAGGTTATATTGGCTTATATTTACAGAGCAAACATCATCTTGCACATTCACTTGACACCTTACGAGCTTGTATAGATTCCTTTGACATGTTGTACACAATAATGACTGCAATTCCAAGATCTATCCTACTCAATATATCACCAATTGTTGACTGAACTTTTATATTGAGTAAAATCTATCATTGTGAATCTTTTTCCAAAAACTGTAGAGATGCTTGTACTAGCAATTTCTGAACTTAACATAGACGGTTAAATATAGATGTACAGTAGCTAAACTGAAACATAGAAAATCTACACAAGCTAGATATTACTGGTCATTCAGCAATACAAACTTCTGGACTAATGATGTCAATTTCCCTTGTCTGTATAAACATATATTTGTTATGTCTGAAAATATTTATAAATACCTCGACAGCATGTTGCCATTTAGAAAAATATTTGGCAAATAATCAATCAAATGCTTCAATTACTACATAAACAGATAATTTACATTCAAAATGTTTTGCACTTTGAGACCAATAAATCCAATATAGTTAACAATCAATCACTAATATTACTGAAAGCTGACTTTTCATGAATTTTGTGAAATGTTTAACTTTACCGTCCAGAACTGGCCTGTAGAAGTAACCAAAATAGTGACCTATACCAATAAATAAATGGTGGAACACATCGTTGGTAAAAATGTTTACGTTGCTAATTCTTGCAAAATATTGCCTGGATATGTATATCATGTTGTCTTGACAATAGACACAATGTATGTAGTAAAGGTGCTTATGGTATGATTCTATTAATGACACGAAAGGTAGCAACTATACAGTATACATTTGTACTTTACGAATAGTGTTGAGTTTAAAAAATATATTAAATATTCCAACATTATTTCATCTTACCGGGTATATATCAGAGCGAGCAAAGCAATTTTAGTCCTTCTCCTTTAGGGGCAGAATTTAAAGTGACCACGCCGTTGTGTTGTTGTTTTTCTGGTCACAGAAGTACAACTTTCAATGTGTTTTAGTAACATTTTCTTGATGTCGAGCGGGGGTGACATGGATGTTGAATTGCACTGAATGGTACGTGATAGTGGAAGTAAGAAACATAGTTTCAACGCTAATAATTTAAATGCGTGTGATTTTAATCTATGGTTGAATGCCGACTTCTGTGCTTATATATAGTTGTATGCAGGTGGACATTGACAACTGTGTTTCAGGATGTGGAAAGCTATGATGAGAATAAATGGTGAACGGCAAATGAACAATAATGCGATTGGTTATCAGAAAATAACCACAAAAAAACCTTGTTACACAAATGTACAACTATGGTCATTCAGAATAATGATGATCTGATTCTACTGCGATTCTTCATTAGTGGACTATCACTGTAAATGATTTACAGCAGTTCTATTAGTCTTGCTTCAAAAATAGGACACTACAGAGCAATACCATATGTAGTACATTTTTCTTCTGTTTTGTGTAGCTATCCACGTACATTTCTGTTACTTGTACTTTAATAATCTAATAGAATAAGAAAAAATTCATCTAGAAATTTGAGAAAATCACTTGAAAAATAAACACTTATAGAAGTAACAGTCAACTTAAAATGCAATTGCTATTCTGTAATTGAAGTACACAATTGTAATGGAAGCAGATGCCTGCCAATTTATATTCAATTGTGATACTCACTAATGGTGAAATGAGTCACCAGGGGTTTACGTAGCCTGGTATCTATTAGAATATTACAATAAGACTAAACAAATATATACATTTATCAACAGATTGCTATGGTACCTAATCACTTAAAATCTTGATTCCACAAATACACTTACAGCTCAGACAAATACTTAGCTTAGGTCTTTACATTGTAGCTAACAATTCTACACAATACCTGACATATATGATGAAAATCAACTTTATTTAATCCGTCTTTATTTTTAACCATTGACATGCTGCCATTGTCAAATAATCTATGAGCAAACACCATTTCAAACAATGTAATGTTGAGTTGAATCTTAATAGGACAAATGTATATGTGTATTCTCTTTGGGCCCATCTCTGTGGCCATAAGCTTGTGATCATTCACGTCAATACGTTAGGCCTGTCAACTTATCCATCCTCCATACTTGAGGGACCGCTCATCCCATGTTCCCAAGTTAATCTTGACTGAACAGATCTCTGCACAAAACTTCAACTACTCGATTCTCATAGTGACATGCCACAGATATTTACCAGGTACATGCAGTTGTAATAGCCCAACTAGTTAGAAAACTTACATACAAATTCTTGGATGTAAGTTGTCTTGATTTGCTATGTCTTGCTCTGCTTTATACACCATTTGATTTTAGTTAGTTTACTAGTAAATGTTATAAATAATGCCTACTCAGGGTCTATTTTCAAGACTAATGCTGTTGCATTTATAATAAAAACAGCGCTATAAATGTAGCTGCCCACTGAAACTGATTGTGAATTGAGCGTAATGTTCATATATTCTCATGTATAGAATATTTCAAAAGTGAAAGTGGGCCTGCAAGAACAATAATTTTGCATATCAGTCTCCCTTCTGAACATTTCAAAATGAAAACATCTTTATCTTGTGATCAGTGAGCACATGAGGAAACATTGTGCCATAGATGATCTCTTATGAGTCAGAAAATACAACTTCATAAAAGCAATAATAAATCTGCTGAACACTAAGATCAAGAGAAATGATAAGTATCATTTAAATAATGATCCTCCAGATAAAATATGTATTTCTCATAAGAGTAATATTTTCAGCAACTTTTGTCTGATGAAGTCAACGTGATATCTTCAAAGCTAAGAGCAATTGAACATGCAAAACTTATTAAATCCATATACAACACCAAGTTACTGTACCTATATGAAAAAGGAATGAGGCATGATACGTGTATAATTATCACACTTAAATTATATTTTAGAATCTTCCTGATTTGCATGTGTTATTTGTTGTAAATCTGGCTGTAAATATGTAAAGATTTGAGACTAAAAACAATAATATATACTGTAATTTCTGTCACTATTAAAATATGATTTAACAGAAGAATGCATTATAATGTAATCATTTTAACCAAATGAACATTGTCTAGCACCTATCAAGGATTATTATCAATCTATCAATGATCCCTCTTGAAAACTTCCAGCATCTAATCTAAATGATAGATTGGAGAAATTGCATGCAATTTTGAAAGCAATTTTCATCACATTTAGACAGTGACACATTTGATGAATTTGTAAAACCACCATTCCACTTGTGCATAGCTTGTAGTCGAGTGATGCTGAGGCTTTAAAAAACACTCACGCAAGACTATACACTTACATGTAGCTCTGCATGGCAGGGTTGTTATATGTCATGACTTTTATAATAAAAGTCAATAAAAGTCGACTTTTATGACATATGTCGACATTTATGATATATATTGACTTTTATGACATTTATTCTATTCGTATTTTGACATATTTGAACGTATTCTTCATTATTTGATAAAATATCTATTGTAAAACATACTTTTATCAGAAAATTCATTATATATTATATTAGCGCTTTACATTTACATTTATGATTTTGTGTTGACATACAAGGCAATTATAACATGTCTAAATGACTCGGGGAAATGAGAAAAATAGATGTCATAAATGTCAAAATGACTCGCGAATTTTGAGAAAAATAAATGTCATAAAAGTCAAAATGTCCCGACTTTTTCCTAAAATAAAAGTCATAAATGTCGACATATGTCGCTTGACATATGTCCATGACATATGTCGATAACAACCCTGCTGCATGGCATCACTTCGCACTGTAACACCATGACTATCAGTGACTACACGAAGCAGAGCTTCCCATACGAACGGCAAATCGGCTGTGACTTCTCATGAAAGGTGAAACTGCATTTTCAGGGAATTATATTGATTTTATTGATCAGGCCTAAGCATGACCCCGGTTTGGCCTTTGCATATCTGAGTAAGTGTGTGTTTCCTCATCACGTGTTTTGTCGCCTGTCGCGCTGTCGTATGGTTCGGTACAACGTTATTGCTATAGGCTGTTTCCTCATCAAGCGTTGGCGGGCAGACAACAAAATGTGTCGTGTGGATTGAAATGATATCAATCCACGCGACACGCGTTTTGTCGTCTGTGACCACCCCGACCCGCTAAACGAACTGTCCCGTGGATTGCTTACATGCAAAAATCATTAGCTTGTTTCCTCACCACGTGTTTTGTCGCTCGTCAGTTCAAATAATCGATAATTAAGCACACGTCTGATAATACATTTATTGATAGAATGTGTTCCAGCCAATCAATAATGTGGCCAAATGTAGCATCACTACGTAAAACGTAGCATGCCGCTATAGAAGTTCACAGTTCTCCAGCACAGATCTATTCAAGCCGAGCGACAAACGCACCATGAGGAAACAGCCAAAAAGCGTCCCACCCCCACCCCGCCAGCACCTAGCGACAAACGCCAACGCGTACCGCGTCTTCAGGAAACGTAATCTAAGGGGCAAATCCATAGTGATGTACCGCAGCTGCCTTGCGGCATGTAAAAAAATTTGTGCCGATTGGGTTGAACCCACAGTGAAATTCTGCCATACGTCAGCTTACTGCTGCTGTACAGATTTTCTATATCGCCCCAGGGGGGCAATTGACACGATCCAGCCGTACGGCATCATATAATGTCGTGTTGATCACTTTAATGACTTTTCTATTTGGCAAAACCCATACTGACGTATTGGTATCAAACAGAGCCTTATGGCAAATCACTTAGCACATGATTTTCTAGAAAATTCAGGTGTCCTAATTCCAGAGCCGTACAGCATCCGTATGGCAACTAATATGATATTAATACTGTGGTTTATGATCGCCGTAACAGATTTGCCATACGGCGGCCATCCGTTGATGTGGGTTTTCCACCTAAGAGGTCTGCATGCGCCCTAAGTGATCTACAAGGCTCTGCAAGGCTCTATGTTTTAGTGGAATGGGGGTACAAGAGCATCTGGCTTGCAATGTTTTTCATGCAGTTGATAGCGAGTCGCATTAAAATGTTTGGAAACCCTTTCATTTATGTATGTTAATAGGTAACTAGGGCGTTTTGGATTGACAAAGGATTATACAAAGTATTCCCATCAATACACAAATGCTTTACATTTGACATGAAATTACTTGAGGCTGAGGCGCTGTGTGTGCATTGGAGTACTGGCCAGCATGGTTCCCCCGCTTCCCTCTGCATTAGACATACACCCGCCTATGATTGGGTACATGTGAAGTTTATTTTCAGAGCCATGTAGAGCAAAGTGGTGTCTGCACAATGGAGTGGACATTTAAGAAAAAAGACATACTATGTTGGGTGTTCTACAAGACAAACATCATTTTGCAGCGTGTACATTGTACAGTTTTCTACCAATGTACAAACTCTTAACTACGATGTATCTGATCATAGAAAGCTTAATCTACTTCTTGGATTGAATTATGTTTTTGTGTGCTGTTCAACCAAGTGTCACTCATGGCCAATCCTTTCTGAATGTTTCAATATGCATGATATGGGTGACTTGAGAATAGGTCCCAAACATGGGTCCCTGCTCTGGGAGGAAATACTCTGCCCAATTACGATTTTCACACTTCTGAGCAATCAGGGACATTAACTACAGCTGTCCCAGGAGGCAACACACTTGTCAATACTGTAAATGCCACAACTTGCAGGATTACCCCATTCTCACATTCCGACAATTGTACACATTGTTCCGAAATTCTACAAATGCTAATAATGAATCCCATTAATACAGATTTTCTATAAAACATACCTACTGGTATATATTAAGGAAAAAAGCAGGAGCTGATGTAAAAAGTAGTCTCTTATGGACATTTGGGTTTGCAAATATTATCTTATTGCAGAAGTTGTCTCTTAACTGTATCATACTTACAGTAGAACCTCTCTATTGCGACAGGACTGCGGTCTCAATAGAGAGGTGATCTCTTTACAAAGATTTTCAGTGGTCTGGTTATTAAGGCTTGGGACTGTGAAAAATTGTCTCATTTATATAGGTGGTCTCATTACATAAGTGGTCCTAATTTGAGATTTCACTGTACATGACGTGGAATACATGTATAATATATATTGTCAACAACCAACTATTCTAAATATATGTGTTTTTCATAATTTCTTAAAGTTCATTCCCATAGCACATACAATGTACATTTTTGTTGTGATGTTTATCATATTGAAAAATCTGGTTTCAACAAGTTAGAACACAGAACCTATCAAGTAAATTTTGATCATCCTGCAAAATTTATGACCCTTTACAAAGATAAGTCTCAAGTCTCAACCTACACCATCAGCCTTGAATTTTATAAAGGGAATAATAGTAAATGGGATGCTGATGTAAAAATAATTTGCCATGCAAAAAGGTCAAATATAGGAAATGGATTTAATTCTATTAATGAATGATTGACGATACAACAGGTTCAAGTGCCCCAGATTTAACATTCACGGGATGATTTCTCTGAATAAATAACTAGGGCACTAAATGTCATTATGTTAAATGACGAAAAGATAAATGTCTACTGGCACTTTGAACCACATTTTAGAATTCTAAGCAGCTGCTCTCAGTTAACAAGGATTCATTCCTCGTTTGAATCACAAAACAATTGAGGATTCTCTCTAAATTAAACGTCCTTCAATTAGTTAACCCATTGCTGGATACCTGCCCAAACACAAAGATTTCATTATGGATTATAACAGTCAAAATGATGATTGAATAAGTGTTTCTGTCTTGTACAACACTGACCACAGCAGCCTAGGGCAGTTTTCTGTCACATTTGCTGCCATGGCACGAGTTCTATGATGAACCAACACATATTAGCTGCACTTATGACAGTTATTTCCACCAACTACTAATATTTATTGTCAATTAGCATCAGTGTTACTGGAAGATTGATTTTGATAGACAACTTGCTGTGACTCAAAATGCTTTGCATACATGTCATGCCAATTGTTTCGCTAAAATGTTCATCCAACCAAGAATGATGTAAAGCAATTCTAATTTGCTTTCAAACATCAATTGCAAGCGATTGGTCCTTGTGCTACAATTGGTGACATAAAAGCATTTCAACTGTGTGGAATCATGGTCCAGTGGTGATTTCTTTTCATAAACATTTGATTATTGGAATCCAATTTGCATTCATCGCAGAGTATGGACCAATGCAACAACATATGATTAATGCATTTGTTAGTTTGTTCTCATCTTGTAGTTTATCTCTGGCTATTGAGAGCTGCGTTGGGCATGCAGTAAGTTTCATTTCAACTGATAAGTAGGTGCTAAACACAACTTTAGATATGTCTTATCACTTAATATGCAACAAAATATCCATTATTGATTGGCATTTGGCCGTTCTTTGAAAAACCTATGTGATGTATAAGGGGAAAAAGTTAAAAGATAAGAGTAATCCCTATATAAATGCAGTGACAATCTATTGAATAGTTCATCTAGATTTCTATTTTCCATCATCTGTTGACACATTTCAACCCAAGGACAGAGATCAAGCACACATTTTTGCTCTCATTAGAAATTTTTGGAGCAACCTATAATAACTCTTTGGAAATTTGTCTCAATAGGCGACACAAGGTGTAAATTTTTGGATGCTCTTCTTTTTTGCAATAAATAACTGGAGAAAGGTATTACATCCCACATACACAGCCTAGTTTAGCCATTAGGGAATGTTGTAAAGAAGTAATTAAAATTACAAAAGTTCATTTGGAAAGTGTGTTCACTCTAGTAATTATACATTCTTTTTTATAATATTATGCATTCTTTTCGATGCCAGCATATTTCCTTTGTTGAATTCTGAAAATAAATTTACTTATATTAAACAGCCCTTACCTTAAACTTTCCGAATGTAAAAGGTGCACTGAGGACTTTAATGTTCTCGTCACTTCACTTACTCAAAATTTCCAATGTTTATAAACACACTAATGCATCTACATATCCTAATAGTTCATGGCTTGTACACACAAATATGATGTCAAAGCTTCAATAAATGACAGGCTTATACTATGAACATTGATAGAAATGATAGACACGTGTTTATTAAAGTACTCTCATTCCACTCGTCAAAACAAGATTGATACTGTATGATGTTAGACTAAGCCATATAAGGTTATCACACAGAAGTGAAGCAAGCGTCACTAGGCTTTAAGATATTGATTATTGTAAATATGTAATACGACAGATGGGGGCTCGAGGATTTTTTTAAAAGTGGTATTTAAACAAGTGGGATGTGTCACTCTCTACGAGAGGCTAATATTTTATAAAATAGTGGTTCTTCTGTACTAGTACCATTGCTTCCGAAGAAGCACGATTCATAAAAAATATATAAAAATTAGATATTCATTATATTATACCATTTATCATCAAAAACATTTATCTAATACAATGATACAAAATATAATTAAAAAAACAACAACAAAAAACCCCAAAAAACTTGACCTCTCGTAGAGAGTGTGGGGATGTGTAATATTTAAAAACGTGGGATGGAGGGAAAAGTTGTGAGATGTGGGGAAAAGTCCCCCAAAATTATGGAACGTGGGAAATAAGACAAAAAATAAAGTTAGGATGTCGGATTTCTTGACGCCCTATAAACCCCCGTTTAAATGAAAACTATTTTCAATGATTAATTAAATAAATCAAATAATGAGAGGTAGTGTTGGTAATAGCTAAAGAACACTTATATTCGAGTGATTATCATTCCCTTTAAAAGGTAACACCACAGTGTGTGGTAACACTTTTTAAAATTAACTTTACCCCCCCCCCCCCCAAACCAATCCCCACTCTCCACTCTGTTCTAATTATCCGGACTTTGGGAAGTCGTGGATGTTCAAGACAATGTCGCAAGAAATATGCAAATATTTGGCACACAAAACATTTTCCCATTCATCCTAGATATGGTCAGGATCTGGTAATGATCAGGTCACAAATAACGAGTAAGCCACTAATATTTCATAATTGCACCCTGCCCATAAATTTTCCTTTAAATATGTTGGACTAAAGAACTATCGCCGAATAATCGGCATTCACAAGTTAGTGAAACAGCCTAAAGAAAGTAAGTATGGTAAAAGCTGTGAAAACGATGGTTTCATATCAACGGGTGAATCCAAGAGGATATTAAAAAGAGAGCTTTGACGTAACACTATAAGCAACAGAGATCATCAATGTCGGCACAGTGTTTACGAGCGTCCTGATGTCCTTACACAAGCGTACCGAACACAATGCAAACTAACACCCCTACACCGAAACTTGTTTTATGAGTAGCTGAACTGCGGTGGTCCCCGGTAAGCGCGTTTGCGAGCTCGATAATAATAAATTTACGCTTGTAAATGCTCTTTGGCATAGATAAAATAAAAAATAGCATTATCCAGCCGTTATATATTGGTTAGGTCAGATAGATCAGTATCATTCAAGAGAATGATACACATCCAGGTCCACTACTAGTGGAGAATATAAAATGTAATGGATTAATATCCCTTAATTCTTTTCTCAGCATCAGTTAATTCACGTACACGTTTTCGACTGTGAGATTGCTAAAATGGGTCTAAACAAATAGGGTAAATTCATCCATCATATTTAATGTAACTTGATAGTAAAAACAGCGGGTGAAAACAGCCTTAAAAATATTGTCTGAACACTTTACCACGGAAATGTTAGAGATTGGGCCCCAGTTATTTAATGATTACTGACTCATATTTTGTGGTACTATAATTATTGTTACTCTCATACTCACATAGATGATGGTGCTCACTGTTGGAGACCCATTTCCATAAGAGAAACAGGTACCCGTGTACTAAACAGATGCCAGTGACCATGCAGCGTTTTATAAATAATATTTTATTTCTATAACCGTACATATAAATTGATATATGGCATGATATGAGTAATCGTCACCTCGACATACCATGACATAGGGCCTACATCATATTACCATAGACTTATTTGTTTAAAATTCTAGATCTAACCACTGTGCTAGTTTTCTATTCACTATTCACTCAGTATACTCAGTATACTCAGTATATTTGTTAATTACAAAGTTAACAAAAATCAAATAGGAAATTAACCGGGCAGATGAAAAGATTCTTTCAGTAACCATAGAAAATGCATACTTTTGTAAAACAGGTGAGCAAAGGAATGAACATCAAATTACAAGAAAAGAACCCGGAAACAGTCTTTAAGTACAATCTTAAAAAGAGACTAAGAGCTTTGTATACTCCTTGTAAATACAACATGTAGCTTGAAAGTTGTATTTTTCAGATTATTTACTACAGGAGTATTTTCAAAATGTGCACACATTAAAATTCACAAATCCACTATGTTTGAGCATATATTCTATATCTAACCAAAAGTGCTTGTATCATTAACACCAATGTGATATCTCTACAATCGAAATACACATATTTTAACATGTTGTTTCATATGTAAAATACATGGAAAAATAACCATAATTACCTCAACACTTAAGCTACAGACATTTAGTTTTTCCTATACTTGGTATTATCAATGTTTAGAGATTATCTTGATGGACATATATTCACATGTAATACTGAAGAAGGACATCCTGTTTGATCAAATTTTACCTAGTGTTAGATTTTAGAAATAAATCTTAAAAGACACAAATACAACGTATCTACCCTACAAAGAAAGGTTAAGATTGTTAATCTGCCCGTGAACTAGTCTCGGACTTTTGATATCTTGCTCCGTGACTGTCTGGGGCTGGTGACGTCTCTCTGTGAACATCTAGGACTACTAATATTATGTAATGAATGTCTGGGACTGCAACCATCCTTTAGTTAATGTCTGGGACTAGTAAATTCTTTGTGTGAATTAGTTTTGGGGCTAGGCAAAGACATTGCTGAATGTCTGTGGTTGCTGGTATCCTGCACAGAGTGAGTTGGACTTGTAAGACCCACTGTGGTCGAGGAATTGTTCCGTTGGTGCTTGTGCTGTTTCCTGTGGA
Source organism: Streblospio benedicti (assembly GCA_019095985.1). Lineage (NCBI taxonomy): Eukaryota > Metazoa > Annelida > Polychaeta > Spionida > Spionidae > Streblospio > Streblospio benedicti. Next base: position 50,284,831 of record CM032662.1, read on the forward strand.
GCTTCACGTGCTGAGACAGGCTGATCATGGAGAAAAACTCTTCTCCGCACAGCTCACAAATAACATGAATAGAATCATCGTCATTCGGTAAATACATAGGGCGATCTCTCTTACGCTTATGCTTTTTCCTTTTCTTCTTCTTCTTCCACCTCATGGACATATCTATGGCTTCATCACACTGATATTTCACACTGTTGCGGGGTGCGTGATGTGACAAATTAAGGGGCGATGGACAGGGAAATTTTGATGAACTTGTCACGGGGTTCTGGTTGTAGTCATACCCTTGGGGAGATTTCTTCACAATTTGGCTGGGACTCGGGAAGCTGTTAAAGATATGTCTGGGGCTTGGCAGACTAGCCAGTTCCTTCTGGTACATTTCCAGGTTGTGCAGGCTGGCGGCCACCTCAGGGGTGATAATAATAGGTTTGATGTCGCCCTCAGCTGGTGTTGGTGGACTGAGCATCGTGACGGGGATGCCCGGAGACACCTGCACGCCATTGACAGTGCGCGTGACGGGTGCTAGTTTCTGGAGAGACTCGATGATCTTATCACTGTCCGCGAGGAATCGCTCGGCTTTAGCAGTGAAGCCCGAGCTGCTATCGCCTAACTTCCCAATGGGTATACGATGGAGCTTCTGAGAAAATGCCTGTATCTTCTTGGGGAGACTGGATGACGAGGATGTGGTTATGGTCATCGTGGGGAGGGGTTTATTAAAATTCACGCTGGCACCTGATGTTGTATAGTTGCCCGTTGTCACAATACGTGACATAGTGCCAGTAGACACCAGAGTTGGTGCAGTATTGGGTGCACGGGAGAGCGGCGGGAGCATCAGTCGACTCCTCTCTTGTACACTACTTAGAGGACGCGAATCCATAGAACTCGTTGTTTCTGTCTTAGCGTTGTTTAGTAATACAGCATTTGAATTCCGTGACACAATGTTATCATGTTTCAAATTTATCCCAGTTGAATCCAAATGTTTACTCAGGGTTGCACTATTACTAGTAGTTGCACTACATACGTTATTGTGTTTGCTCACTTGTAATTTGCTTGAACATTGGTTTTGCATCCTAGGACCATCTGTCAGATCCTGCTGTGGACTTTGCACAGCAGCTGGATCATTATTATGAACACTGTCACACCCACTGCCATCTCCAGAAGCACAATTATCATCAACATTGTCACTAGTAGTATGAGCATTACCTGGTGGCTTGTCATCATTTTGAAGTGACGCAGCATTTAAAGCTAAGTTTTCAGCATTATCAAGTGCATTTTGCAGTGCGGCTGTCAGAAGCCCTTCATTGTGTTCATCAGTTACAGGTTGTTCTGATTCAGGATTAAGATCCTTTTTTACAGATGGAAGCGCGTCAGGGGCACTCTTTGCATAAAGAAAATCTGTAGATAATGGTTTAGCCTGTTTCAAAGTATTAAGAAGTCTATGGACCTTTTGCACATCTCTGTGTGGACTTTCCACTGCTGATGTTGTAGTATCATACACAACAAATGGCACCTCAATAAGCTCGTTGTTATTCTCTTCGAGAACTTGCAACAGTTTTTTTGCATCATCCAAATAGACAATTTCAGTGTTCACGTCGACGTGCTGCTCATCAATCAAGAAGCTGCCATCATTAACATCATCCTCATCACCACCATCCTCATCACCACCATTATATTCTTCTGCATCATCGTTCACCGTGTTCTCCACAGCTACTCGTTGCTCGTCAATCTTACCACTCTCTCCCTGTACTTGCGACCCATCTTTCATAACGTTCTCTCCCTGACGTCCCTCCTCGTTCATGACGTCCTCTAAGGCTGCGGCGGCTGTGTTGTCCTCACTGTGGGGAACAATCTCCACCACGCGTGGTAGCACACCACCATCGCCCGCCTGCAAGGACGGCGCAAAGCGGTAGCTGCGTAGCTTCATGAGGTCGCTGACGAGGCGCTCCGTGTGCTCCTCGACCGCCGTCTTCTTGGCGCCCGGCTGATCGGGGTGATGCTGCTCGTTGTGGTGCTTCAGGTCGGCCTTGGTCACAAACTTCATTTTGCACTGGATCGTAGAAAGGAAAGGAATATTAAGGAATATCTAAAAATCATCTGTATTCAATTTAACAGCACACATACACGTAGATAGAATTCCCTGAAGATTGTATATCTTAGCAAAACAAAGATGACATATCAATCACATTTAAGTTTGGACGTAGCTTGACAAATATCAGTAGACATTGATGAGGTTGAAGAACAAGTTAACACCTACTTTCTCTGGATAATTTATCAAAAACCAATATCAAGCTTTCACTCATATGATGGGCTTCTTCAGGATGTGATGTCATAACATCATGAGGAAATAGGTGCTAACTTGTTCGTTAGTATTCAAAACCTGAATAGATGAATCTACATAGTGACATTGATGAGGTTGTAGTACCTGGTCACAGTTGAAAGGTGTGATGCCGAGGTGCTGGTAGAGGTGCGACTTGAGCTGGGTGCTGCGGGCGAACGCCTTGCCGCACACCTGGCAGGGGAATGGGCGCTCGCCTGTGTGCGTGATCATGTGGACCTTGAGGTGCGTGGCCGAGCGGTACCGCCGCCCGCACTCCGGGCACGGGTGCTTCTTCTCGCCCGTGTGCACGATCATGTGTACCTGAGGACGGCGGGAGTGGGGATTATTGCAATGGCGGTACAATGGTAGGTCGATTTCAACAAAGATGTCAACCAACAAGATATTCTTGCTTCAATGATAATCATTATGCATGATATATGATAATTAATCAAGAATGAGTGAGGACTATTGAGAGTAATCTTAAAAACTACGTTTGTCAACGCTGCATATTCCACTATTGTGTACTGCAGATCATTATCTTAGTTATAGTAGTAAAAAGGTATGCTTTAAATGCTGCAAGTGTTTTTATTATAAACAAATTTTAATAGGTCAAATTATCGAACAGCCCTGTGTTTTCTGTTCTGATCTTGTCTGGGGTCCATGCAGACCCCTATATAATTGCTTTGGTATTGGTTCTTGTGTTTAACCAAATAAAATAATTTTAAAGGACTTCAATAAAGCTTTGTTACAGTGCACCCTGCATTTTCTGCTCTCAATTTGCAAAATGTGTGGGGTCCGTGTAGACCCCAACCAAATATTGTTATGTACGTACTGATATTTAACAATAATCAAATATTCTTTTTTCATGATAAAGGGAAAATAAAGGGTGACAACTGTTAAAAGGAAAGACAAGTGGATAACAATGTATCACAAAAGGTATACTCTGATTAGGATTAAACACGTCAACACAAGCCCCCGCACGAAAGCGTCGCCTACCTTGAGAGAGTGCGGCCGGCCGAAGCCCTTGCCACACACCTCGCACTTGTGCGGCTTCTCGCCAGTGTGCGTGATGGAGTGCGTCTTGAGGTGGGCCGCTGACTTGAAGCGCTTGCCGCACTCGTGGCACTCGTACCGGCGCTCGTCTGAGTGCGTCTTCATGTGGTCCTTGAGGGTGCACGAGCGCACGAAGGCCTTGCCGCAGACGGGGCACGCCCAGTCCTTGGACGTGGTGTGCACCGCCATGTGGATGGTCAGGTGGTGCCGGGTCTTGAACGCCTGCATATGGAATCAAGACATCAGTATCTTTTGAATCTCATAATTAAGTTCAAGTGTTAGAGCTTTGCACGTCATTGCGTGAATCACGATATATTATTATAGAACAGATAACATTGCTGATGTAGAATACCAAATGCACCTTAATTTGAATGTATTAAATGTGGCAATAGAGTACAAATTCAGTATTACACACAACAATGGCGTATCAAATTCATAGCAATACAGTACGAAAAGAACACACAGAAAACCGTGCATCGTAGATCGCCACTGACCTTGTCGCACAGGCGGCATGCGTGCGGCCGCGCCCCGTCGTGGTGCCTCACGTGGTAGCGCAGCGACGACCTCTTGGTGAACGTGGCGGGGCACTGCGGGCAGCGGTACGGCTCGCGCGCCTCGTGCTCGTCCGCCAGGTGGCGCCTCAGGCTGTAGTACGACGCGTATGTGCGGTTCCCGCCGCACAGCGTGCACGCGTACACAGAGCCCGACGGTGGGGCTAATCGAGGCCGCCCTGGTCCCCGGCCCCGACCGCGGCCCCGGCCCCGACCACGACCAGACAGCCCGAGCATAGGTGGCGATGTCGAGGGGTGTTGTGAGTCCTCCTCCTGGATTGCGGCTGCTGCCGCCCTGATGGCACGAGCCTCGGCACTGCTCATGCCGCTGTCTGAGTCCCCGGCCGCGGATGTGGATGGACGCCAGTCATGATCTGCGTCCTGCTGCAGCGGGGTCCTGTTGAGTGCATTGAGGCACACGGTGCGGAAGTCCATACTTTGCTCCTCCATTGTGAACGCGAATATTAAGTGACAACTGATCACTACTCCTCTGTTTGCAGTAAATGACTGCTATGCTATCTTCTTTGTAGTTGCTATTAGCAATTGAATATATATGTGTCAGCAATCTGCATTTATCCTTGTCTCCTGCATGAACATAGTTCTGGGCATTTTTATAGCGACCGTTCTTGCTCTAGTCCTACATTCCTGTTGCAAACCGTGGTCTCGAAGTCACTTCTTTTTCGTGGTCTTTTGCTCTGCAAAACAGTACTTTAATTGTCACTGTTTCATCATATTATAACACAATACACAAACTATCATAAACAAGACAATTTTGTTGAAAAAGTATTTCTCCTATGAAATAAAACTGCACTTGATAATTACATACACGTACATGCATTCTTCATTAAAATATACGTTTGCAAACCACAAAAATGAGCATTGTGCTAATGAAAGGCCTATATTTAGTTAATGCCCCCGCCTCTCGGACATAATCATGCCATATAGATATGTGGTTGAATATAACAGTCCTTCAAGTTGCCAAGGAGATAGACAGTGTTTTATGTATACCATAACGGCGTGTTTTATCATAAAAAAAAAGAATAGCACATTTGAGATTCCAATCGTATGCAACAACTATGTTCTTCTCCGGTGTCAAACAAGCGATATTTATGACTGAAATAGCATGATGTCACTCCCACACACACCGTAGTGGTGAAACATCAGTGGCTATCATTATCGTCTGTCTTAGTGAGAGGTAGAACCTCCAATCAAAACTACCCCACTATTGAGACCACCTCTAAAATAAGACCACTTTTTACTATCCCCAACTCTCATAAAGCTACCAAAATGAACCTCTGTGTAGAGACCATCCCTCTATTGAGACCACATAGGATTGGTCCCAAGTGGGGTCTAACTAGAGAGGTTCTACTGTATCTACGAGAGAGCATCATTCTATCCATCTGATGCTTCCACCACCACCCCAATATGAATGCTGTATCAAATTAAGCATTATAAATCAATGGGGTCCTAATGTTAGAGGGCATTGTCAAATTTAACATATTAAAATACTGACCATTTACATATACATAGTATAAACCTACTTCATATACTCAATTTTGTAAAATATGTCACATTAAAAGTTCTTTCAAAACTATTTATTAGTTTATGTTGGACTCGCAAATAAGAACAAAATATGTATACATGTATATACTAAAACGTACCTCTAAAGCTTTGATATCAATCCGTTCTTAGCTTCCAGTGCACGGGTATAGCCCATTGTTCTAATAATCCCGATACATTCGAAGCTTGCTGATTCACTTTAAATCTATTTCAGTATAAGGAAACCATTTAAGGTAAAAATCGCCTGCTACGACCACATCAATACCATCACAAATGCCTATCCATCTTGTCTATATGTTACACACACTCCATGTTTGGCAAAACAACGTGAAAATTTCGATTTTCCCGCATCAAATTTTATTATACCAATAGACACCATGGCCCTCTTTAGTAGTATCAACCCTGACCCACTATAATACTTACCCCGCATAAGTGCATCTAACGCCATTGGGGGGTCTGCCCGACGTCCGCTTCGCTTCAGCAAGCCCCTACAATAGCACGTTTCGCAGGTTTCTGTTCTAAATGCCACCAATACTGCCTTCATTCATAGCTAGTATTAGCTACCACACAGGCATTTTACTACGATCAAGTTTGTTCTATTGTGTTCCCAGAATAAAAGTAGATGCCCTAGTGAGAATGTGCTGCGGTTGTCTCCAATATATTTTGAGGAGAAAACAATCAGGGGTCTAAAATGTGAATCGATGGCTGCTATATCGTCATTGGTCTTATATTGGTCTTATATTGGTCTGCGGGTGAAAATAATAAGCCTTTTGATCTAGCTAGAAAAAAATACACTGGTATGTGTTTTTTTATTTGTTGTATATAAAACACCCGCTGTAGGCATATAGAAATTTTCGAAATTTAAGACCACACGCGAAAATGATTATTTCTCGGCATGACAATGCCTACATTAAAACAATTCCCATAGTTGGGGAAGGAACCACCTTTTTCTCTATCAATTACTTATATTTTGTGAAACGTCACTAAAATTGCCGATTTCCTATACGTCAAACAATCAATCTGATTATCCTCTGGTTGAAGTGTGTCCCTGACGTGAGTTGCGAATTTCGTGATCAGCATCGCACCTTTGTAAAAAAAATGATTACAAAAAAACAAACAAAAACAATTTAGATCTACCTCATTTGAATTTATAACACCAATGAAATACATAAAAAGAAACATACAGTACAAGATTATCAGTTTCAACTGCATTTGTAATGTTCTTCATGAACTGATTATAGCGACAATGTAGGTTTGACATTGGAAAGTAGATTTTTACATTTAACAGAGTGCAAAAGTAGCCCCGCGGACGAGGTTTGGCGTTAAAGCAAAATGCTCCACGCAACCCTGGCGCATGGGCGTCTCACTTTGCATGGCGCCAGAGATTACTACCAGGGAGGTATTTCGGAGGTTAGAAATAAAGCATGAAATAAATATGCCAGCTAAAAATTACATTTGATTTTCGTGATTTTGCGCCCACACACTCCATTGCGCTCATGCCAATAACTTAAGGGAATTGAGACGCTAAAATTTGTAGAACCCCACCCACCCCCATTCCGTCAAACACATCGAAACAGAAACTCGAAAGAGACTCACTGTCGGTCCAGTTGTGCCTGCGAATATTCTTCGTTTACTTTAAAAAGCTTTATAAGACAGGCTCTTCACACGCGATATTAATATCCCTATTCACGAGACACCTTACTTAATCCGTAGCATATGTTTCATAAAATCATATTACTTTCAATATCACAACTTAGTGAATGCCCAAAAGCTGGTTTATTCGCAGTAGTAATCAAGCATGGCGACGATATTATTATTATGGAACCATCCTAACATTATGATTGAATATCTAATATACTAGGAATCTATTTGAAAGGTATAGATATTCAGAATTCAAGATACCTTTTGTAGTTGTGACATGACTGTATTTGGTTAGGACTCTTGTTTGTTATTCATAGAGTTGTTATAATGCATCTGAGTAATGTATAGGGAGGCCACGTGCACTTGGCGTGCTACATGAGCTTTTTGAAGACAGGCGACGATAATCAACTGAGCTTTGGATGGAACGAGTGTCTCACTAGATATTATTTTCAAGCTAGGTGAGTTGAATTGCGTGCAGTTGGTTTAGTGTACCCAAAATGGCATGACTGGAGGCGACCGAACTCCATGTGACAGTGTTAACCACAATGCACTCGCCAATCTCGTAGTCACAGGGGAGTTGCTCTGTGGCCCGCATGGCCACCGGTAACCACTGAAAGCATCGCAATGATACAGTGTTGGTTTTCATTGTATTGTAACCCAGCTGGTTAACAGGGCCTAAGGCTTCTCCTCGGCACTCATGTTGGCTTGTTGTCTAGGGGTCAGCTGAGTGCCCAGCAATGAAAATGCAACCTCCTAAGTCGGCGGTGCCAGTCCCTGACAGCGTTACCGCTCTTGCTCTTCGCGAAGGAATAAGGATCTCTGTCGGTGTCCGTCTGCTACATCTCGACCCACTTCCGTATCGTCTTCATAAATTAATGGACAGTGCGGGGGGAACCGCCCCACACTGCCCCCTATGGCTAGAGCCCCCACTTCGTTATCCGAAGAACATGTTATGATGTGTGATTTGTACTATTGAGGCCACTGCGATGTCTATTGGAAAGTCTATAGGGTGTGGGGCCTGATATCGGTTTGCATGCTCAGCAGTATGATCCGGCTGTATCGTCTCCAGCCGCATCAGGTGATATGATGATGGCGATATTTTGCCCCAACGAAGATAAAGCACGAACATGCAATTATGTTGCTGCTAAGTGCGGAGACTATTTATGGGCCACTGCTCAGATGGAGGGAATGACTGGATCTCAGAGTTGGAGGTGAAAGTGAATGAGGTACCAACTCTAGGCCCAACGAGTGGATGCAAATGTGGTGGAACCAGCAGGTGAAGAGCTACTCTTCCTGTAATGTGGCGACAGGACAATAAGGAGTCGGGGAAGCCTGCTGGTTCGCTGATGGACTCCCGCGGAAGGAGATCAGGCAATAATGGAGCAGTAACTAGAAATGATACCAGAGGTCTGGATAAGATGGTGATCCTTTTACGTGCAAGATCGAAAGCGACTCAAAACCCTTTGAGTCAACGAAAGTCCGGAGTGTTGGCTTGTCTTTTGTTTATTTATTTGCTGTTAGGACTGAGTTCCCAGCATGGTGGGGAGACTGTATTTCTAATATGATTGTTTTACTAATAATAGGACTGGGTCACTTACATTTAATGCAATTGATGTCCAGTGATGAGAAGTACAACTAGATTTATTGGTTTATTAGTTATTACCTTTTTAAGGAAATAGAATAAATATTTATAGACTGGAATGATTTATTGGCAGTCTGAGAAATGACATAAATACATCATTTTGGAATCATCCAAAAAGTTATCAGGTTTGTGATGCGCGTGGCTCTTACCAGAGCAAACTAGACTTACTATCAGCAAATATACTAATTATAGAACAAGTGTGTTAGAACATTTGATTAGCTTTTAATAAACTGCCAACGTGAGTCGTGGCCGGGTAATAGTCTTGATATTACCAGTTTAACTAGGAACCTAATGTGGTCAGATATTGCTGACAAAGGCTTGTGAAATTAAAATATGTACAGCTGCTGGTTTGCTCTAATTATTCTGGATTCTGGATTCTGTATTCTTGTTCTGGATTGATGTTTATGCTCGAATTCTTGTATTCTGGACGTTTGCTATGTATGGAATATAATATACAAATGCCATTAGAGTTTAAATAATCAAAGGAAACGGCTTCTCCCTCCTGCGAGCCTTAATCAGAGGAGGGTGGCACCCCAACCAAGAACCCGAAGTTATGCCAATGTAAAGTGGCTCAATCCTTTACAATTTGGCGCCCAATGTGGGAGTAGTGTGATGTGATAAAGACACCAAAGGCGTCACATGGGTTCAAATACTGGGGATTACCACCACTTTGCCAATTGGGCTATGTGTACATTAGAACCTTCAATCAAGAGCACCTCTGTAAATACACCACCTCAATTATAAGATGATTTATAACAGTCCCAAGTCTTCATAAAAAGATCATTGCAAACGTACTTAAAGAGACTACCGCTATATCAAACCACTTGACACCAGTCCTTGGGCAGTCTTAATAGGAATGTTCTACTGAAGTGTGTGAGAATATCTGTGCCATTGAGAGCATTATGCTCCCATTACCATAGACACTAATTTTTCATCTTATAGCTTTTGATATTAGATGCGAAGTGCATTGTCAGTGATTAACGACTTACTTGAGAAGATATACTTCTCCGTCTTCGCCAAGTATACCACATCCAAGCTCAGAAATCCATAGCTTGATCTGTTGCTTGACTTCTTGCTCATTGCACAAGATTCTATATTGTGGTATAAGAACTTCCCTATCTCAATTTACTTTCAGTCTTAAAGGTTGTTCCAAAACACTCTTTCTCCACATCATACTTGATACTTGGAAGGTGCTAAGTTGTCGGTGCAATGATGTGTGCCAATATTATTTATTATTTATTTGTATGTACTAAATAACAGAGCCAACGTTACAAAGTATCACCCATGCCCACAATTTGCACAAGGGTGGTTGCTGGAGAAAAAGAGTGCTGTACTCATTTCATACACTTTACTCAATATATTCCTTTCCTATGTCCATGGATGGGTGGCGTTGCTGTCAGGACGTGGGTAAGTGTCGTCAGGACAAGGGTGCTTGAAAATAAAATGGTATAAAAACATATCTATACACTTACCAAATATGTATTTTTTCTATGCACATAGAGGGCATTGTGTTCACATTTACACGGACACATTTCCTCCCTTAGATTTTCATTTTACATGCCAAGTCAAAGGATTTCACCAATGATTTAATTGGGATCGAATTGTACGATTATGTAACTGGAGTGATTCAATGTGATTCTCAGCATGCCTCTTTGACCACACGGGTATAAGCTAGTTGAGTATGATATGGGGCACCCAGGTCAACGTATGGAGTTAAAGGGATTGGCTGTTTGATTTACTTGACTTTGTTCCTACCATTTCTATCAGAAAGACCTACGTCTGGCAGAAATGATAAGATGGAAGTCCATATAGATTTTATAGAACAGATAAAAACTATGATTCAATTGACAGGAGAATTTGATTTGAAATATATTTTGTAACACCCTTTCCTGCCTCAATTGAACTATGATTTGATCAGTATTACAAAATTTGTTGTTTGAATAAGTGACACTATGAATGACGTTTTTTGTAGTCATGGTCTGAGGACGCTTGTCTGCTAAAAACCTAAAATTTCTGCGGTGGCTAGAGCTTCGTTTGGCCTCTGACAATTGCAGCACTTACAATGAGAAGTGCCTTCATACTTGCTTGTTACCAAGAATCTTCTATGGCCCATGGTACATGAAAAGTGCTAGTTGTTCCTTACTTGTTTACAGCTATCATGTCATGCAACACCCTGCTCACTTAAATGGGATTGCATCATCGAATAGCGTCTAGAAATTCTCAAAATATTCATCTTGCCCCAACCACAGATCAGAATGGTGACGTTCTGGAGTTGGTTTGGTGCGTGCCGCCTATAGACTCCTGCCACTGCTGTTGCTGCAGGCTTGGGACTATACTATTTCTTTTCCCAACCGGAAGTTGGTTTTGAAGTGCACACTAGGGCTTTAGATGCAACTTCCAGGTGTGAAACTGCCTGGTGCCGTTGGGAAGCAGGAAAGTCCATGGGGTCAATTTCAATCACGTCTTGCCACCGTGCTTGACCTCAGTGAGACTGTCTCACAGCATATGGAAGGCGGGGAGGCAACGGGGTAGAAATTTTGTGGGATGTTCAGCCAAATATTCCGTATTGATACCCCGGGATTGATACCTACTCCTACTGCTCCTCTCCACAATCGGAAGTTGGTCTTTAGTTGCACATCCAACACGAGTTGTGGTGCGGTGTGCACAGAGTTCACTCGTGCCAGAGAGCCCTGATAACGTACTCCAATAGATGGTAACTTATCCATGGTTCCAGATTTGTATCCTAAAATGGCGCCCAAGTAGTGTGACGTATTGTGGGGGAGTTTGGATGTATAACCAGAACCAGAGACTGTACTTCCTCATCACCAGTGCCGCTGGGTGTGATGGTGTTAATAGTGTTTGGATGATGGACATCACTTGGTGTGTGTGTGGGGGGGGGCACTTGTCACTGTCAGTACGGGCACCTCCGCAGTGTGCTGTTCCGAGGCCCAGTGAATGTGAGCTAGCCTATCTCAAAGCCTTTAAATGATCTGACATTAAGGCCTATTCTAAAAGCCTCTGTAGTATGACGTCGATTTTGCAAAGAGTTTTGCTAAAGTGACGTCATTTACTAAAAGCACATGGCTTCTATTTCAGAAACAGCAGTCCAGCTGTAGTTGGATATTTTCCCGTTTCAGCACGTGGTACTGTTTATTTGTGATGTGGTTCTGGTTCATTAATTCACAAATAAGCCAGCCCCAGTTAGTAACGGCAAGTTTTAGCATGTGGTATTGTTTATTTATATTGGCGAATGTTTGATGAAGTTCTGTTTTGTAATATTTTGTTTATTTGATACTCTATTGTTATCTGATAATGGATAATGAATCCATTAGACATAGCTTGTGCAAAAGATTGGATATGAACATTTTCAAATAGTTTTACTTTATCAAATGATTTTAAGTTTTTTTTGTCACACAACATGCACTTATAGTAGGTAGGAGGTTGAAGTCTGACATTCGTATTTGTTTTTATTGGTGTACTGTAGTTAACATTTTGGGGACTATTATTTGCAGGTGTATCTATTTTGGTAAAAAGAAACTAAGTCATACATTTGAGAAACACACCAGGATTAGTACTTAATATCTTGGCTGATACCTGATCACCCATGCATACATGTTCTGCTGCTTCTGCAGCTGTTGCTAGTGATTACTCTGGTTTTAAAGGCTATAACAGGGCAGGATGTTTGAGGCTGCATATTTAATATCAGTGGAATTCCCAGGGTTCTGTAAAAGACCTTATATCTATTAGAGCTAGAGGCCGTCACAATTGTACTTGCTCGTTGACACAAGTGGTTTATGCAATAATAGAAATAAAAAACTATTAGATATAAGGTCTTTTGAAAGACTAAATGTGAGCCAGTAGCCAGTCCATGGCCCTGCACGTTTGCGTTATGACTATAACTGTCCTGGATATTTCTAGGTGATCATCAATGGCAAACTGACCGGAGATAGACAGCCTCGTGCTGTCAATATATTAGAAACGGGTGTTCGGAGATCACCGTGTTAACGCTATACTGCGAAACAGAGAGTTGTCAGAAGTGACATTGTGATTTTGAAGTCCACTAGTTCCGGATATAGTCTTACTAGAGGGTCTCAGGAGATGACTGGATAATCTGGGAGTCAACCTCACAAATAACCTTAAACACGAGGACTTCCGGTAGGATGACAGCATTAGTCCGGAATTCAGCCTTACACGTGTCTTGTATCCCCGTGACTCCAGGGATGTTGATTTGATTATGGAACTCACAGCTCCTGAAAGTAAGTGTACTTGTGTCCCGAACTTCGGAAGGGTTTGTACAGTTGCACATCGGAGATGTGACGCCCCGGAAGTGCGTGGTATTTCTGACCTGCTTGGGTGCTCGTAAGCTGTGGAATGATATAGCACCAGGCCACACCGGGAAAACTTTGTTGTGTTGATCTGGGATCTGGAGGGACCACGTGAACCCGTTCCGTTTTGGAACTGGGGAGTTCCAGAAACAGACAGTGCACGATCAATCCCGAGTGCCGTGATTAGCGATGTTATGGAGAGTGCCTTTCCGAAAGCCTGGGCCCTAGCAGTGACTACTGGAATAAGATCCAGGCCCATCCAGGGGCCATAACTAACGGGGTGCACTTGCGGGTTGTGACTGAGGAACTACTGGCCCGGAACCGAGTGCACTACTCCGTAGCAATCCTGGGCCTGAGTCCTGAATCCTCAGGGTCAATCACAGAAGCCAGAAACGATGTCAGGACTTGTCATGGCTGTACTCACTAGTAGGTGTAGAACTAGTTTGAAGTTTCATGGTAAGAGCCGAAGCCTCGAATAATAAAACATGATACGAATGCTTCGTTTTATATTTACTTGTAAATTATGAACCCGTTACAATTTGTAATTGATAAATAGTGCTTCGGCGGTTAGTCTCAGTGCCCATTATTGTTCTCGGGTCATTCAACGTCATTCATAGCGTCTAAACTCTAAAAGTTACAAGTTGCGTAATAGTACACTACGCGATAATCAGTTTAATGGTAAAAAGTCTACTAGAAGTATAAGGGAGATTGTTATACTTGTGTCTTTTGTTTTATGATGAGGTGTAAGCAATAACTACTAACGTTGTACTCCCAACTCGCATTGACCTAACCCTTCAAGTCTAATAGTTGTTATATTTGCATGACCAGGAACACTACTAAAACAGCGTGGACAAAAACTTCGGATACCACGTATATACAAGGGCAGATCTCTGAAAGGAGTTACCTAGTGAGCCTAGAGAAGTGAGCAATTACAAACCATACATGTATATACAACAGAAAAATGAACACATTTACCAACTGAATCAAATTTATTCAAACCCCCTTTTATACAAAAGTTATGGCAATTAATCAATCACAAACGTAACATTTGGTGTACACCGACGTGTTGGCCTCAACAGTTTTTTTATAGAGGAAAATTTTGCTCAGCAAATTGCAAACAAGTGTTTGAAATAGACCAAGTGTCACCATGCTGCATGAAATATCGCTATAGTTGCTATAGAACTGAACATTAATAATACCCCTCTTTGTTTATATTTTCTTGAACAGCAATTCAACCAATATAAGACTAACAGTAACTAATTGATTGGTAAAGTTTTCTTTGTGAACAGAAACATATGATAATTGAAGATGTCATCATCTTTCAATCGAATGCGTCTGTCGCACAAAACCAAAGAAAATATGTTTTGTAGTCGATGGAAAATACATTAATTTGGTAGATATAACAAACCCCATACAGTTGCTGATTCTCGGTTGGTTTGTGTATTGGCCGTGTTATGCAATGACCTCTCCAGAACCTGCAATAAGATAACGTAACTGTGACCATTCTCATTTTCCTTCGCCGCTGCGTATGTGTAAAATATTAATATACACCGTAGCCCTGCAATGGGTCGGTTCGGTTCGGTTCGGGTAGGCCTACCCGTGTCCGCGGGTACGGGTACGGGTACCCAAACGCAAAAGTCTACAGGTTTGGGTTGGGTATGGGTAGCACTTTTCAAAAAGTATACGGTTACGGTTCGGTTACTGGTACCATTCTACCGGGTATGGTTTGGTCACGGTTCCTAGGATTTATGGCCCCTACCCGTGTTGAACCGTGATATAACCATGGTTGGATTTTCTTATAATGGTAGCATTTCTCAATATACATGGATAATCATTATCCTTGATATCAGGCTATATCCTGTTCTAAAACAGTTCATTAAACAGCTTGTGCCACAATTGTTAATTGTGTCACAATTGTCTGGTCATTTTTGTCATTTTGCTAGGTAGATACATTGAAGTTACTTAGTTCTGCCTGGTTGGATTGCCAATGCTCAACAAAAATTCAACTCAAACAGATACTTTCCTTTGAAAATACTTCAAGGCTGAGTTTAATGTGATATTAAATGATATCAACATAGGCTAATTGTGTTATCTTTTGAATATTTTTGACGGAAACTCTTTTAGCTTACAAAATTGTGTGATACATATTTAAAATTTACAATTTCATCCGGCATGTATTGTCAAATACTAATAGTAATTGAATTTAAGCATAAGTACATGTAGGGTAATTATTTCAATTTGAGATGAATAAAAGTGATTCAACATGCGGTATTATTGCAATTAATTGATATTTATACAAATACCAAACAATTCGCCTTGATGTTCACAACATATGAAAATATTTATATTTGCAATAACTTGATTGAGTTATATAGACTCAAATCATTTTGAATAAGATGCATATTGGACTTTGTAAAGCATTGATATATAATAAGACAATATCAGGTTAGCCTTAAATGTAACTGGTCACTGTGTATTTTCATAAGCTACAGAGCCATGCTTCAAACCCTTTGTAAAGTAAGCCTTGCTGATTAAGCACCTTTTGTTCAAATAAACACTAACTTTTAGGTCAGTCATTAGTACAGTGATAGGTTAATGATATGGTTATTGGGTTGAATGAAAGTAAATAGCAAATTTTATCAATAGAGAAGATGTTGTTTCACTATCAGCTGTTTTGTCTTTGAAGTCATTGTGTGCAGATAAGTTTTATATCTTGTTCAATTAGGGAGAATGCATCCCAGAATTTAACTTACACTTTTGGTGCAAGAACTTCCTATAAATATGACAAAGCCAAAATTATTTCAATATATCTCCTATGCTATTGGATAGCAGTGGTTAAAATATAGGATATAGTTAAAATGGATATCCAAACTATGAAGCAAAAGATTATTAATAAAAACTACAATTAAAATCAAATGGCAGTGCAAAGTCAAATGTTTGTCAATCATTTTGAATAGTTTGTGATGGAAATAAAAATCTGGACTATGTTGCATGCAAGCAATGCAATCATGTTCTGTGTTAGAAAAAAAAGCAAGTCTGGTACGTCAACCATGAGCAAACATAAATGCTCAAAACCAAAAGATCAGCCTGTACTGATTTAATTCTATTATTTTATGATTTACTTCTCCCATGGGTAAAACACGGGTAGTTGTACGTGTACGGCCCGGGTAAGGTTTTTGAAACCACGGGTACAGTTTAGGTATGGGTTGAATGGTTGCGGGTGCGGGTTGGGTACAGGTAGTATTTTAGAAAGTTAAACGTGTATGGGTTCGGTACGGGTAGACACACCACAGGTACGGTTCGGTGCGGTTTTATAATTTCCTACCCGTGCAGGGCTCTGATATACACACGTTATGCTCAAATGCAGGAGGTCTTCTAAACTACCCTTATTTAAATGTGATTGTTTGATAAAATAAATATTCATAACTGCTCTAAAGCAGACTGTACTTAATCAATATATGGGAAATAATTCACGAGGCAATGCCAAATAGTGTTAGCATATTCAAATGCATAAACTTCGTCTTATAATCTGTCTGGTAAGGAAATAAATCTGAAAAAATGGCCAGGCCATGGTCTGAGCGTGCGTGACGGCCCTGTAATAACAACGTATAGTAGATTATAGTAGATATAGTAGATTATATAGATAGAATACAGAATAACAGTGTGCTGACCTGGTACACAAAGCACGTATCTGACCGAGTACTGCCTCTGCCGGTACCGCGGCAGCCTCAACATCTGTCCTGGGGTGGGCTGGGGCAGCCTGGTCGCGTAACAATACGAGCTGACTGGATCTGGAACTACACATTGCATTCAAAATTACATCTTCTAATGCCCTACCTTAGAATCAGGGTATTGTTGGCTGTTATGATAGTCCCTTCAAAGAAGAGGCATATATGTTAATGGTTAAATGTATACAATGTATTGCTTATGCCATGGAGTGTGTTTATTTAGGTTTATTTTGATATTCTAAACAAAGTTTAAAACCACTTAAAATGATACTAACTTTGGTCATCGAACCTTTTGCCTGGGGAAAAGCTGACGCTTCCGCTTTTCATGTAAAACCCCAGGGAGTCTCCAGGTTTGACTACCAAACTAGACTTGAGCATAATCTAAAATTTCATATAGTGCCGTTCATGTAATCTGGCGTTTGAACAGTTTACAAATATGTAATGATAGAGTATCAATTTCAAGTTGGTTGGTTTAAATTTTGAGAATTAAATGAGCAAAAATAATTAACCAGAGCTGTAGATGTGATAGGAAGAATTCACCTTTACTTTGCCATTCGACTGACCGACATCATATTCGTCTGACAAGAAAACTGTGGCGAAATTGCAGTTTCCACCAATTGGTCTGAACACACCGAACTGAAACAACACATTGACCAGGTGACAAATCTCCTACGCAAGGTTGCTTAGTGATAATGCTAGACACGCGTATAGAAGATAGAAGGTGGGGGTGGGGGGTGGGTTGGGTTATAAGGGGTCAAGAAATCCCACATTCCTAATTTCTTTGGCTTTATTTCCCACATCCCTATTTTTTTGCCTTTTTCCCCAAAGTCCAAATTGCCGTTTTCCCACATCCGACTTCCATGAAATCCCATATATCCTTTTTTTGCCCTTTCCCCACACCCCTAATTTTGTTGGCTTTCCCTCCACAACCCACTTCCTTATGAACCAGCCACATAGAAGTCAAAACCACCTCTCAACCTTCTACACTGGAACCAATTTACTGTACCTGTATAAAATTATCCTCACGCAATGACCTGCTCCCAGTGCTCCCAACGTAGATTTCTACCTGCCAATAGAAAACAAACCCCGTAGAATCTGCTGGCCAGAGTACATAAGTATAGACGACGGTGGGTTGGGGCCACGTTTAGCAGTTATTGACGTACTGGCTGGTTGATTCCTACGTTTTCTTCACGGTTGTCAGATTAAATCAGTAATTTATTGCAAATATTGGTAAAAACAAGTCATATTATTTTTGAGAACTCACGAAGAAAACTACAAAATATTGAGTGTAGTTTGAAATCACTCATTCGCTGGTGTTCACTCATGAACAGAACACAGAGACCTGTTACCTATTCTATACCTCGTATCAACGTACATGCATCTCTTTTTTGGTGTTATTTCTCAGTATCCAGTGTTACACAGGCCTATTACGTGTATGATAAAATGTTGGAATACATTTTGAGAAAGATCCACAGGTTGTTTCCACTGAGATCCCGCCATGTCAGCCTTACCGCCATGTCCGTCTTTTACCGCCGCGTCCGTCTTTTACTGGCGTGTCAGTCTTACCAAAGTGTCCATCTTACCGACATGTCAGTCCTACCACCGTGTCATTCTTACCGACATGTCAGTCCTGCCACCGTGTCATTCTTACCGTCATGTCAGTCCTGCCACCTTGTCCGTCTTTTACTGCGATGTCAGTCTTACCGCCGTGACGAGCCTGACGCCGCTGACGTTGAGCGGGTCCCTCGGGACGATGAGCACGCGCCGCCGCTTGTCGTGCTGCTGCCGCGCCACCACCGCGCCGCCCGCGTACTCGCAGCACTCCGCCACTGAAACACGCTCTGTTATTACACACGGAAAGCTTGCTACACAGGGGACAGGTCCAGTTTTGCAGTTTCTTGTGTGCGAGAGCAGGTCTCTTTTTTTCCTATTATTAACATTGACGCTCTTCGCGATTGTCTCTTGTTTTTGCATCATTTATATCTCCGTCTAGTCTCATCCGGCCATATACAGTAGAACCTCTCTATTAGGACCACCTTTGGGACCAGCGTTATGTGCCCTCAATAGAGAGGTGGTCTCTTTACAAAGGTAGCTTTATAAAGATTTCGGACTGTGAAAAGTGGTCTGATTATAGAGGTGGTTTTAATTGGAGGTTCTACTGTTCCACGCAATTTAACCACATTTCTCTGCCAATAACCTGGATCTGCTAGTACATGTCGACCAAACGCACCCAAAATGGTTAGCTCAGAGTCGTCTGGCACACGGCCACATGTTAAAGCAAGATCCAAGGTTATGCCATGTACTAATTGCTATCTTTGCATCATTGTTATGGATTCCAATGTCCAGATCATTGGTCACTGAATCCATTCTCCACGCACAACATCCATCTGAACCTCTAACACAATAACACTCTTAGTCTTTTAGGATGTGAAGATCGCATATTTGGTCACCACGATGAGTTTAAATCCGTCGACCAGATTGAATGTACCGTATATAAACAGTGTACATACGCAAGTCACTGGAATATGATAAAAAAAATAATGTGAAGCTTACCATAGAAAATCCAGGCGATAATCGCGCAAACTTTATACACACACGACATCATTCACACGCAGCAGAATTCTGAGCATCCATCCACGAAGTAACTGAACGCTGGTGTGTCAGTGAGTGGACTGTAAGTGCACATGTACACACCAAGCAAACTTTTCTGCCAGGCACGACGTCTGTATGTTTGCAAAGTTTTGCAAAAATCAATTGTAAATGCATACTTGATGAACGATATAAAACTTTGTAGATTGGGGGTTAAAGCAAGTTTACATTTGAAAGTGGGTACCCGTTAGAAGGTGGGGTTGTGGGGTTGATTGAATAGAACAGTGGTGAGTGGCAAGGGTTGGGTGTGCGTCTAAACGGTGTGGATGGTGTAGAGCTTTGCCGTATAGTGATGTGTGGGTGTGGGCGACCTGGGCAGGTGCTTTGAGGACATGCAGAGGGTGGTGTCAGAACAGCGAGTGGGCTTTGAAGAATAGCATTGAAAGTAAGCACTTTGAATACGAGATTGTATGATGTAAGGACTATTTACTGTCTCTAGAAATATTTTGTTAACAAACTGTTATGCTTGTCGAGTATCATAATCTGGCGGGATGATGCTTGTCTGCTTGTATCGTGCACATGATAGTGAAGTTAGATGACATTTTGTAAAATAATGTTGTGCGTATGCAAACTTTAGGATAATATTTGCATGATATATAGTCTGATTTGTAGTATCTCTTGAGTAACGTATGCACTGGTTTTTAGTTCTCGATTTTGAAATCGGCCCCTCGGTTTTGCCTTCCGATGCAGACTAAGATTGGAGATAGCTAAACAAATGCTACTATATGTACGAACTGCCATATATCCATTTTATCTATATCCGATGCGGAATTCAACGAGGATTTCAGTGGCGTATAATCCATTTATTTCTAGTTGTGAAAACCGTGTTATGTAGCAAAATCAAATTATCTTCAAGATGTTGGTCGATATTTGGCTGGTATGCTGTCGCTATTTGAGAATTTAATTTGACTCAAACTGATGTAGGTGAATTTATTTTGAAATGCAGTCATAGCCACCTATGTTCCTCAGAATACTAACAAACTATATCCAAATAAAAACAAATACATTCAAAAGAAAAACTTTTTCAATGTCTTGATTTTCGTATATGTAATAGCAGTGATTTGTGAAACTTGATACAGCTATAGGCAAAATAGCCTTTCATTAAATAGATCGTAATTGTTTCTTAAAATGCAATTAAAGTATTTGTAACTGGAAACGTAGTGTCACTAATTAGTTGGCCCTTTGAAAATTAATTAATAATAGGTTTACATTGATGACGGACGAATCGACTACTGACGAGAAAAAGAAATCCAAAATTTGATGCTTGTGATAGCTACCGGCAATGGCTTCAAACAAGAGAAACATATCAGAGCGGCATAGGCCTTTCTTTAACATTCCATGCGAGGAGTTTCCAGGAAGACTCTCTTTGTGATGTAGTCCCCAGTTCACACAGATTCTTCTCTCTTGCATGAAGTGAACTTTGATCAAGACTAAAAACACTTGCGACATATAAGGTCACTACGACCAGCTAATATTCATAGATTAATTGCCACAAGTGACAAGATACTCGAATGTGTTATATATAATGAAAGACAAAGTGGAAAGCTCGAGGTGGATAAGAATTGCATAACTACCAGTGTCTCCACTTTACAGGAAATTAAAAACAGACGACAAACTAAAGGAAGATGTATACTAATTTAGGAAACAGGAATACTCACACATTGAAGTTGGATGAGCAAGTATAAATGACAGGCGTTCTTATCATTATGCTACGATTGCAGTGGTACTTGGTGTTAGGAGTAACACACCTGGCACTGTTGGGTGCTGGACAGGAAGCCACAGACAGAACACGCTGCTTACTCTACCATGAGCTGCAAGTACCAACTTGGCACGATTACTACAGCGTCCGAGGCTACATCCCACAGGTCATCAGTTATGTTATAAATGTTGAGATAGAACACACCATTGCTTCAAAGCCAGACCTTGCACTACTGTATGACGATATGGAGGTTATCCAAATATGGCTCACTGACCAAGCGAAGCCCGCCACGAATGACAATATGAGCGCAGTTTGTGGCCACAATGGGACTGACGGGGCATTTACACATTCGGATTTTCAGAACTTAATTGCCACCTTTTATTCCATTGCAGACTTGACCTATAGTCATACAAACGCGCTCGGGCAATCATATGGTTCCATTGACGACAAAGTTCTTGATGACAGCAATAAAGATACTCACTTTAAAAAAGAAGCCAATGGTCCCAGCATTGGAGGATTGCCTTATTTGGAACATGAAATTTTCGTCACACTACATAAAAATGAATTACAAATTATCCTTGTAGCTGCTATGAAAATGGTTTGGCAAAAAATTGCAACATTACTTAAAACCTGTTTTCCTTCTGATAAATCTATTTATACCAACGTTTCCAACGTTTCACCGGTGTTCAACTCTGTTTGTTCTAACATTGGCTATGAATTGCAACTGAAAGGGTCTTTTTGGATGAGCATACATGTGTACAAAGAGTACCAGATAAACGTGACTGTGATCCAGGCTTATGTACCATACACTGATGATTGCAGACGCCATTTCCTCAAAGTATTCGAGAACGAACGTTCGAGCCACGAGGACCCTGCGGTTCTCACCTTATGTGGTTATATGCTCTTAGAAACAATCTACACCAAGCGAAATATTGGCGTTCTTCAATTGTACACCGCACACACAGTATCTGTATACTTAGATGTTACGTACCAAGTTCATCCAGCAGGGTATGCCTACAGACACAATAACCAACAGGCCAACGCAGATGCACACACTATCAATTTCCCAAATGCCCCATCATGGGTATACGTAGAACGGGAAACTATGGAATACATGTGGTACTACTCCCAAAAGGTGTCGATTCCACATGTATACCTACCTCAAGACATAGATTACAGGGTATATAATACATACCTGCTCATCCACACATTTCAATGTACTGATTCCAGCGGGAGATTGTTTGTTGATGAAGGTCTCCTGCCAAAGTCCTGGGTCATATACACCAGTGGGTTTGTCATCTGTGGTCGATCAGCTTATGCCGCTATCGATATATCGCGTCACAAGTTCGCCACTTTTCTCTTACAGGCACACGTCCTGAACCAAATTACATTATCTGTTAACATAACCACTGCGAATGCCTTCTCTGTAGAACAAATACACGTGGAAGAAGAACAAAATGTCGTGTCACCACAGCAGGGATTTGTGTACATGTTTGCAAAGGCAGTCACTATTGAGCTGTCACTTTTGCACTACACTTATGACGAAGAACGGTCCAATGTGCCAGCTTCCTGGATTTACGACATGCGTGATGACAATTACTTCAATGTTAGAGAAACTAAAAAGGTATAGTGTAACCAAAAATTACTAAGATGTATTATTTGGTTGTAGTTGGCTATTCTTACGGTGTGGCTAGTGGCTACCTTTTTTTATCTACCATTTAATAGAATTTCAAAAGTAAAAAGTTCAAAAGATCAAAAGTTCAAAACTTACACCACACTGAGTTTTTGTTTTATTTTTACATATATCTCCAATATTTTCGTCTTCTGACAAGACCTCTACAAGAGAATACTTTTTTTTTACAGATAAGCCGTAAACAATATTAAATAGTGCAGGATATATCTATGTTATATGAAGTTCTAGAAAATTTCCATTATTTACAAATGATTCCCGTGTTTAGTATGACAGAAGTTCATTTATCACGGATCTGATAGTCAAATATTTATTTATTCTTAAACAGGACAAATAAAGTTCACGTTTTGAGCTTTCGGTAAACGCTTCTGCCTTGTTCACAACAAGTGATGACGTCATAGGTCGTCACTGTTGACGCAGGAAAATACCTAGCTGCGTCCCCAACCCCTTTACATGTTGAGGGGTCAACACATTGTTCCATATGGACCTTCTCTCAACAGAGATGGAGGCATACACAATCTTCCAACCATATGGAACAACGCCTTGACCCCTCAAGGAGGGGGGCGCAGCTGGGGGTTTTCCCCGCGTCAACAGTGGACCTATGGGGGGAACAAGGCGCATGTGCTTTTATTGGGTTTTTAAACATTTGCTGTCAACAGTGACGACCTATGACGTCATCACTTGTTGTGAACAAGGCAAAAGCGTTTACCGAAAGCTCAAAATGTGAACTTTTATTGTCCTGTTTAATGGGAATGGTCCAAATAAACATTTGTTCATTTTACTGTATTCAATACTTTAGTTATGTTTATATGATTACCGTGTTTTTATAAACATTGATTTTTTGTTATGTTGCTTTTCCAGTGTTTTAAACACTGGTTTGCCCTCACCGGGGGCGCTTTTCATAAACATTATGTTATGTTATATATTTCATTGGAGTAGTGATTTATGTATGCTATATTATTAACCATGGACAATAAACACACGTTAAGAGAACTAATGAGTTAAAACATTTTTCATAATAAACTATTGTTGATGATGAAACATAAAATAAACTTAATCGTAATACTGGATTATTAACATGATGCTATCACAGGTTTAACATTTGAATCAAATGAAATAAGTCTACGAAATAATTGAATCAAATTAACTATTGACTATCAACCCAAAATATATGGTCCGCCTATGACATATGAAATTATATTAGAGTATATTGAATAATTTGAATACATATAGTTAATAACCCTAAAGTAAGATTAGATTATAATGGGGTGTTACTTGAAAGTTCAAGAGGTACAGAAAAGGCAGATGGTGGAACAATGAAGAAGATCATTAAGATCCATTTTTTTAGAAAGTGCTCCACTAGAAAGTGAGAAGTTTGAGACCACAGACTGCAAGGCTAGCTCATCAAAAAGCAATGAAACCATGATCTGCAAAAATAAAAACAGCAAAAGGAGGTGTTGGATATAACATAAAAAGTATGGTATGTCTACAAAACAACAACATTATATCCATATACCACGGAGAGACAAGTCGCACACAATGCACACATACCAAAGAACATTTTCATACTTTTTTGAAATACCTACCTAGTACCGTGTGGGTTCCGTGTCCTCCCGGACTTTGGATGTCATGGTCTGCCACTTCTTTCTGAATTGAGCTTCTCCATACCTGACACCTAGCCACTCTAAGATGTCAGTGGTCCATTGTCTCCTCGGTCTTCCCTTTTGTCGGGCACCTTCCACTCTTCCCTCCAGTAGATGTCATTGTAGACCATCATTCCTAATTACATGGCCATTGAAAGAGAAATAACCCTGGAGAAAACAACAACCCTTTTAGAGCCCAACTTTGACATTAAATCAGTGGCCTTCCAAGAACCACTATTACACCAAATTCAAGAAGGAGTGAGGATAAACAGTAGTAAATCAACTAAAGGATTTTTACTGAACTCAAAGTCAGAATTTCATCAAGGCGAAGAACCAAGAGTGACCATCTGTAGAGGACTAGAGTAACACCAAGTTATAATCTTAATTTAGGTTTATTTACTATAGGTATTTACGATACTTTCATCTATCAGAAGTTGACCATATATGTTGGGTTGATACTCATTAGTTAATTTGATTGAATTTTTTCATAGACATAACAAAAACGCAGTTTGGCTTAACTTTTGAACTTTTAACTTTTGAAATTCTATTAAATGGTTAAATAGACGGTGGCCACAACATGTGTATAGTGGGCACATTTTGATTTTCAATGTGCTGTTATACATCCAACAATAAAGCCAATACATTGTTGATTTCTTCCTATTTTGAAGCTGTATTTCACGGCTTCATGTAGTGGTACAAAGGCTTCGTTACATTACATCTCGAATGTTTCGTACAACAATTTTCCCATTGTAAAAAATGTAGTTAACTAGTTTCACCCACCGTCGATAATAGTCAGGTGGCAAGACTACCTAAACCTTTTAGCGTCTCTTCAGCAGCTGACGCAAAGGCTTGTGTTTGTTTTGTTTCTATCTATGTATATCTCCGGACAAGCTAGATGAAACGATTTGGTCATATAAGGTATGGGGCGACAATGAAGTGGTTCGATTTTGAGCATTCTGCCAATTAAAGTGTGATTTCCACAGGGCTATTTATTGTCATCGTTTTGTATTTCATACAATATCTTTAATACTGCTTGAAATAAAACATTCAAACTTGGTCCAACGTTCATATACCCAAAAGCCATTACATGCATCCAATTTTGGCCCTTTGCGCGTTTTAGTGTAATTTCCAGACGGCAATCTCAACTCATTTTTGACGTTTGCTTCAATAATTTCAATAGTTTGAAAGAAAGAATGAAGCTTCAAAGGCAACTGCATCAATGAATCTAATCTTCTTTCAGAAAACTAATAAAGAAAAAAATAATTCATTCAATCATGCTTTGATTCATTCATGTCTTGATTTATTGATTGATTTATTGATTGATTGATTGATTGATTGAATCATTCTTTCTTTCTTTCTTTCATTCTAGACCTCTTTCAAATGAAGATCAAATCCATTGATGTAGTTGCATTTGACTAATCAATTAATTCATTCGTTCTTTCATTATTGGAAACATCACTTAAAATTCCCCATATTTTCAGGCATCTGTCCATTCAGCGGATTCCTGATTTACGACAGTTTGATGCATGTGGCTACATTGTGCGACGATACTTCATTTATAGTACCTCCAAATTGGAAACTGCAGTCAAGCACTGATGTACTTGTCCTCATCTACTACTCCCTGCACAAAAGGAAACACAAACTCCGTATCAAAGTTGCACTGCAAAACAACCTCATGGATGAAGGTATTACAAATCCGTGCTACCTACACGAACAG
>CM032662.1:50311142-50329704 GCA_019095985.1 Streblospio benedicti
TCAATCAGCATCTTTGCCAAAGCTGGCGATTGTATATTGCAGAATAGTGTCAGGAGCCCATGTGTCTTTATTGTTAACATCCACATCGCCACTTACCACCAACGATCTCAACAGTTCGACTCTGTAGCTTTTTTAAAAGCACTGTGAATAAAAAGACTCCCTACTTCCTGACAACCTGTTTGTAGCATTTACATCCTCCATTGTTGTTCACCTAGTTGAGGCAGTTCCTTGATTACAGTTTCACCCCAAAACTGATAATTGGATTTACATTTCGTGCTTTATATGTTTACTTTGTTTATTTTTGTGTTTACTGTCATTTCAACGTACAGGATGCCACGGCACACGTAAAAACGTGCACCAGAACGCAGGACACGTTTTTTTTGGCGTTCAATGTACACACGTTGTAGGTTGTAGCACAAGATCTCTGGCCTTTTCATGCTCATGTATCATTTGGTGAAAAGATTATGGTCATGTTGCTGTGGCGAGATTTTTTATTGACCACTTAATTTCACATTGATAATTCACCGTGGGTAGACTGTTATGGATAAAACTGAGGATTTCAGTGAATCACGGTAAAAGCTGAGGAAAATGGCAGAAATGGCAAGGTTTTAAAAGTAAGATCAGTAATAATTTGGACAAAACGACCAAAAAAAGGTAATATATATTTCTAAGTATGTGCAGGGAATGCGGGAGTATTCAAGGTTTATAGAACTTCTTTCAAATTCGTTCTACGCCTCACAGTTTACTCACAGTCGCTCGCACAAATTTCAACATGCAAGATTTGCTTCATTTCTACTGCACAAGATTGATGTAAATTCAATGAAGTCTACATTATAAGTCAACATTATCCCATAAATAAGAAATATGCTCCTCTAACTGTATCCATGCCAAGTGGCATGAATATTGTAGATCTAGTTTTTTAGCTATGGCCAAATCTTTGTAAATTTTTATCCACCTTGTTTCCTGAGAAAAATGCCTCCTCAGTTTTTACCGTGATCTGAGCTCTGGATAAAACATGGGGATAAGTCGACGTTTTAAGCAGAAATGTTGATGTATATCTAGGAAGATGTCAAAGCAGAAGCTGAACAAAATCAATAAATGCCACATCCACGCAGAGATTACGATAGCCATCACTGTGGGAAATCTCAATGAACAAGGAACCAGGGGGCTTGCTACACTTGCCACATAGTCACCTATTTGAAGGTATGACACAAGAATATTTAAATCATCAGTTGATATATGATGACGAAACATACCACAACATATTTATAGATCACCCTATAGGTGCTGTGTTTATAATAAAAAAAAAAAGAAAAACAAAAAAACAACACAAGTCAAACTCAAAAATTGTTTATTATACTGACATGTTGCATACACAAGTATAAACATGCAGTTTATAAAATCATTAATAACCACCCAATTGCAAGGGCGTATAAGTCACATATATACATATAGATCTCCCAGGTGCTTCGGACGACCACATACCAAAACCAAATCGCGCATACCTTACAATTTTGTAACCTGCAACTCTGCATACCTCGAAAACACAATAAATTAAATACAATTGATTTGAAATGACAGTCGCGAGGTTCACAGCTCGTTGATGATATGTATTCGGCTACATACCATCCCCGCCCCCCGTGTCCGAGGTGTTGGGTGATTTGTCACTCGTCCCAGTGCTGTAACACGCCCGTCCAACACGTATAATTATCCCGAGGAAGGTGCCAATTGGGCTGACACAGGGAGATGTGTGATGACGGGAACCAGCGAGTACGGCACGAAACCAGTACGACACCACATTTCGTGTCGTAACCTCTCAAAAAGTCATACCACTACGACACAAACGGCGAGCACGACACATACTGTTTGCATTGTGACTAGCGGAAGTGTTTAACGCAGATATAGTATATCTCCATTTATTCAACGTATTATTTGCAGATTATAAATCAATCACATAAACTAAAATCACATAAAACTAATTATTGCGTCGCTTCAGCTGAAGCGAAAGCCTTGTGTTTCGTGTAGTGTAAACACGGATAGGTGTGATTATCATGTAACTTGCGTTGTTGTGTAACATGTATGCAACATCGGTTATCGGTGGTTTATGAAAGTAAAAATATTATATTAGAAGACCCATTGGGAAATTCTGGAAGAAATTGTGTAAGAAAATGAACGACAAAACCAGTAGGAAAAAAAATAAGTATATTAGTATATTAAAACGATGTCTTATCTAGACATCTAATAAGTGTAAATAACCTTTGTTAGCACCGAGCCAAAAGATAATAATATCTCCGTATTTGTGTAAACATTGAGGTCACGTGATGACTGAATTAACATACTTAATGAGTCTGGTGGAGCACGTTGTGTATCTAGTGTATCTATTTTCAATAACATTATATCTATGAAATAAATATCTCCACGTCAGAGTGGTATGTGTAAAGGTAATAAAAAATGTTCAAAATATAAATGGTAAAATATAAGCTTCGTATCAAAGTTGTGCAATAATTTAGAAGAAAAGATTTTGGCTCGGGCCGGCTGATTTCTAAAGTTCAGTGCCTAGTGGTCATTTTGGGAGCGCTCAATAATAACGTGAATAAGGGCCGCACGTGGTCAGGGCCGGCAATTTTTTTTAGGTTCCAGATCTGTGGTGCGGGAGCACGTTTTGATGATAGTCCCCATTTTATAAGATTGAAAGTTGGAAAACCATCTTAAACCAGGACGTATTTTTTACCTAGTCTAGATCTAAGTAGTATTTGGGCGACTGCTATAGCAGTTGCAAACCACACTGTAAAGAAATCGTACAGTGCAATCATTCCCAGAACGTTTATAATTTGTAACGAGAATATGGACCAGTCATGTAGTTTGAAGAGACTATTTGTTAGTCCCCAAAATATCAATTGCTTAGTATCTTGATAACCACCATATGCATGAAAATCAGTGTATATCAAAGCGTAATATAGCTATGTTATTGCTCTTTACATGTTACAATTGTGCTCTAACAAATAGCAATAACACGAATTAACACTCAGGAAATGATGGTGTATTTTGCTGCTTATCTAAACCACAAACCAAATATATACAGATTTAGTTACACCGTGGACGGTAAGTCTCAATAGAGAGTAATTAGTTTGCATTTATTGTATTAAGAAATGTGTCATAATGTCCCCTGACAGGTTTCAAAGGACAATGTTTTGCCCAACCTGCAAATAACTGATGAGGACACCCTGATTTAGGACATTTCTCCTATGTACTGATTGTCTCAAAACGTCGAAGTTGTAAAGTGTATCTAGCATTAACATCGCAATGCATATGCACTCCTTCTACCCTTCTCACAATGCTGGGGTCCATGCTACAATACATATGATTTCGTAACCTTGCTGCCATAAAATGACACCCCAAGTCAGCCTCTAGTTACTGAACCATGTGGTTCGTAGGGCTGAATCTCACCCGGGTGGATGCAGTATGTACATTTCTGTTGCAACATACATTACACGTTACGCCATGATGCTTCTAAAAATGATATAGTCTATCCATCCTAAATACACTAAACTTTGCTCTACGTTACCGTACTTAAAAAGAGACATGAGAGTCTGGTTCTCCTGCCCCCAAACGATGATATGTTATCTGTTCTCATTGGGTTGACAGATATGCAAACCCCTCAAACGTTTGTGTGCAATTACATGTATATATCTTAAATGTGTCGATTTTGATTTTGTTTGCAAATAGATCATGATGAGTCCATGATTATTAATATAGCAACCTTTCAATCAATATTATAACGACCGTGGGTCTATTTGTGTCAATTCGTGGATAGTATTGAAATCCCTGTTGAATGCAAAGCAGCAGCAGCAGCAGCGGCGGCGGCCGCAGCGGCCGCAGCAGCAGACTTGTATAGAAAAAATCGTATGGAAATAAATTTGTATGTGCTTCTGTTGCCCAGTGGATAGGGAGTTAGAGTTGGACTTGTGACCAGATGGTCGTGGGTTCGAATTCCGGTCGGGTCTGTTAATGGGTGTTGAGCAAACTCATCCCAAAAGCAGTTGAACACTGCTCCTTGCCAACTACACGCTAAGTAGGTACAGGTCATGGGGTTGAAAGAGTGAGTGATCGAGTGGAGGATTAGCATTGTGCAATGGCAGACCCAGGTTTTTGGAAAAGGGGTGGGGGCACACTTAAGGAAAAGAGGGGGGGCACTTAAAGGATTTCATAAAAACCCTACGAAAATGAAGTATTTTGGCGTGAAAGGGGTGGGGCGCCCCCGCCCCCCTGGATCTGCCTATGATTGTTTGATGAATGTGCTGCCGGTGCAAGTATATACGGAATGGTCAATTGACGATCAATAAGTGGGCCAATGACCTAAACTACAAACTACAAACTACACGATTAATGGTAAAAATTCTACAATTAGATAATATTAAAATTATGTGTACATAAAAAAAACTTTTAATACATAGAAGCTAATGAAAATGTGTAGAATGAAGGATATCAGATTTGCATCATTTCCCACCGAATCAATTCAATAAAGCATGAAAGCAAACAACAATATAACAGCCCCACAGCGACACACACAAATACATGCCAATCAATCGCTCAACATGCAGCTGACCTCAGCCAATCAATAAATAGAGTGTAGAGTGGGCGGGGCTATAATAGCGGCGGCAACCAGCATGTCTAGGCTTTCACATCAATCGGAGAAATGAACCGCGCAAGCCGTGTTTATAAGTGCTCGCTGGAATGATAAATGGTTTGGATGCAGATATCTAAAATTAGATATTGTCTGTACTCTAACCATTTGTTATTAAAGCTTGACAGTTCAACAGCTTCTTCAGAAGATTGATGAACATCACGCAATATGTTGTATTGTCCCAAGAACAAAGGATGTGAAATTCATGCATGTTGCACGTTGAAAACAGGCGGGTGACAATAAACAGTAAAACTGTGAAGCCTTGGTGTGTATTTGACATCAACTATGCATCAGGGTGACACAGATACATTTTGCCACCCATTACAACAACAAACGTCAGGTAAGCAGCATCGTAACCCACCAGCTGGAACCCCATCCGCTGAAGGACATCAGGACAAAAACGATAAAACCAAGTCAACAAAGTGTGAAAAACTGACATTAGCGCAGTGCACACTTCCAGCGGCAGGAGGGCGCACAATCTAAACTTCACTCCCCACGCCTGTGTAAATTGTCGCCTGCTTCAAAGATAGCTTGGCGACAATTGAGATAAGCGTTTGGGAGCGAATCCGATACGGTGATTTTAGTAACGGGTTCCCACTACAGGTGGCAGCATGGGCAACACAGCGAAACGAGCTAATAGTAGCGAATTAGTGCCGGAGCGAAATCGTGACATACCTTTTCTTATATGCAATAGCTGTGATTTGTGAAACTTGATACAGCTACAGGCAAAC
Source organism: Streblospio benedicti (assembly GCA_019095985.1). NCBI lineage: Eukaryota > Metazoa > Annelida > Polychaeta > Spionida > Spionidae > Streblospio > Streblospio benedicti. Next base: position 50,316,558 of record CM032662.1, read on the forward strand.
TAACCTTTCATTAAATAGATCACGATTATTTCTTCAAATGCAATTAAAGTATTCGTGACTTGAACCGTAGGGTCACTAATTAGTTGGCTTCTTGAAAATTAGTTAGTAATAGGTGAAAATTAATTAGCAATAGGTGTACATTGATGATGAACGAATCGACTACTGTTGAGAAAAAAATCCAAAATTTGATGCTCGTGATAGCTACCGGCAATGGCTTCAAACAAGAGAAACTTGGACGACCTAGCGGCATAGGCCTTTCTTTAACATTCCATGCGAGGAGTTTTCAGGAAGACTCTCTTTGTGATGTAGCCCCCAGTTCACACCGATTGTTCTCTCTTGCATGAAGTGAACTTTGATCAAGACTAAAAACACTCGCGACATATTAGGTCACTACGATCAACTAATATTCATAGATTAATTGCCACAAGTGACAAGATACTCGAATGTGTTATACATAATTAAAGCCAAAATGAAAAGCTCGAGGTGGATAAGAATTGCATAAGTACCAGTGTCCTCACTTTACAGGAAATTAAAAACAGACAACAAATTAAAGGAAGATGCATACTAATTTAGGAAACAGGAATACTCACAAATTGAAGTTGGACGAGCAAGGCTAAAGTGATAAGAGTTCTTATCATTATGCTACGATTGCAGTGGTACTTGGTGTTAGGAGTAACACACCTGGCACTGCTGGGTGCTGGACAAGAAGCCCCAGACAGAACACGCTGCTTACTCTACCATGAGCTGCAAGTACCAACATGGCAAGATTACTACAGCGTTCGAGGCTACACCCCAAAGGTTATCAACTATATTGTAAAGGTTGAGATAGAACACACCATTGGTTTAAAGCCAGACCTTGCACTACTGTATGACCATAAGGAGGTTATCAACTCTTGGTCCACTGACCGAGAGATGCCCGCCACGAATCAAAACATGGGCGCAGTTTGTGGCCACAATGCGACTGACGGGGCATTTACAAATTCGGATTTTCAGAACTTAATTGCCACCTTTGATTCCATTACAGATCTTAACTATAGTCTTACAAACACTCTCAGTTCCATTGACGACAAAGTTCTTAATGACGGCAATAAAGATACTCAATTCCAAATGAAAGCCAATGGTCATAGCATTGGAGGATTGCCTTATGTGGAACATGAAATTTTCATCACACTACATAAAAACAATTCACAAATTATCCTTGGAGCTGCTATGAAAATGGTTTGGCAAAAAATAGCAACATTACTTAAAACCTGTTTTCCTTCAGACAAATCAATTTATGCCAATGTTTCCAACGTTTCACCGGTGTTCAACTCTGTTTGTTCTAACATTGGCTATAAATTGCAACTGAAAGGGACTTTTTGGATGAGCATACATGTGTACAAAGAGTACCAGATAAACGTGACTGTGATCCAGGCTTATGTACCATACACTGATGATTGCAGACGCCATTTCGTAAAAGTATTTGAGAATGAACTTTCGAGCCACGAGCACCCTGCGGTTCTCACCTTTTGTGGTTATATGCTCTCAGAAACAATCTACACCAAGAGAAATATTGGCGTTCTTCAATTGTACACTGCACATACAGTTTCTGTATACTTAGATGTTACGTACCAAGTTCATCCAGCAGGGTATGCCTACAGACACAAAAACCAACAGGCCAACGCAGATGCACACACTATCAATTTTCCAAATGCCCCGACATGGGTATACGTAGAAAGGGAAACTATGGAATACATGTGGTACTACTCCCAAAAGGTATCGATTCCACACGTATACCTACCTCAAGATGTAGATTACAGGGTATATAATACATACCTGCTCATCCACACATTCAAATGTACTGATTCAAGCGTCAGATTGTTTGTTGATGAAGGTATCCTGCCAAAGTCCTGGGTCATTTACAACAGTGGGTTCGTGACCTGTGGTCGATCAAGTTACACCGCTATCGAGATATCTCGTCACAAATTTGCCACTTTTCTCTTACAGGCACATGTCCTGAACCAAATTACATTATCTGTTAACATTACCACTGCGAATGCCTTCCCTGTAGAACAGATAAACGTGGAAGAAGAACAAAATCTCGTGTTTCCACAGCAGGGATTTGTGTACATGTTTGCAAAGGCAGTCACTATTGAGCTGTCACTTTTGCACTACACTTATGACGAAGAACGGTCCAATGTGCCAGCTTCCTGGATTTATGACATGCATGACAACAATTACTTCAATGTTAGAGAAACTAAAGGTATAGTGTAACCAAAAATTACTAAGATGTATTATGTGGTTGTAGTTGGCTATTCTCATATTGTGGCTAGTGGCTACCGTTTTATCTACCATTTAACAAAATTTCAAATGTAAAGAGTTAAAATGTTCAAAAGTTAAAAACTTACGCCACACTGAGGTTTTGTTTTATTTTTACATATATCTCAAATATTTTCGTCTTCTGACAAGACCTCTACAAGAGAATACTTTTTTACAAAGAAGCAGTAAACAATATTAAATACAGGATATATCTATGTTATATTAAGTTATAGAAAAAAATCCATGATTTACAAATGATTCCCATGTTTATTTGCTTACGGTGTTTTTATAAACATTATGTTATGTTATATATTTCATTGGACTAGTGATTTATGTATGCTATATTATTAACCATGGACAATAAAACACGTTAACCTAAGAGAACTAATGAGCTAAACATTTTTCATTATAAACAATTGCTGATGGTGAAACATAAAATAAACTCAATCTGAATACTGTATTATTAACATGATGCTCTCATGTAATACCTCAAGGTTTAACATTTGAATCAAATGAAATAAGTCTAGGAAATAATTTAATCAAATTAATTATTGACTGTCAGCCCAAAATAACATCACAACTATGACATATGAAAGTATATTGAATACACATAGTTAATAACTCCAAAGTAAGATTAAATTATAACTGGGTGTTGTTCTTGAAAGTTCAAGAGGTACAGCAAGGGCAAAGATGGTGGAACAATGAAGATCATTACGATCCATCTTTTTGCAAAAATGCTCCACTAGAAAGTGAGAAGTTTGAGACCACAGATTGCAAGGCTCGCTCATCAAAAGGCAACAAAACAACGATCTGCAAAAATGAAAACAGCAAACGGAGGCGGTGGATATAACATACAATGTATGTAATGTCTACAAAACAACAACACAATCTCCATATACCGCAGAGAGACAAGCCGCACACTATACACACATACCAAAGAACATTTCCATACCTTTCAGAGAAATAACCCGGGAGAAACAAACAACCCTTTGCTGAAACACCAAACAAAAGACCATCCATACAAAGATCCTAACTTTGACATTAAACCAGTGGCCTTCTTCCAAGAACCACTGACAGACCAAATAGATGAAGGAGTAAAAGGATAAAAAGTAGTAAATCAACTACAGGATTTTTAATGAACTCAAAGTCAGAATTTCATCAAGGCAAAGTACCAAGAGTGACCATGAGTAGAGGACTAGAACAACACCTAGTAGTTATAATCTTAATTTAGGTTTATTTACTACATGTATTTACTATATTTCATATATCATAGGTTGACCATATATTTTGGGTTGATTGTCATTAGTAAATTTGATTAAATTATTTCGTAAACTTATCACAAAACACAAACTCAGTTTGGCTTAACTTTTGAACTTTTGAACATTTAACTAAATGAAATTCTATTAAATGGTTGAAAAGACGGTGGCCACAACATGTGAATAGTCGACACATTTTGATTTTCAATGCACGCTAATACATAACAAAAAAACAATACATTGTTGATTTTTTCCTACTTTGAAGCTGTAGTTCCATGCTTCATGCAGTGGTACAAAGGCTTCGTTACATTACATCTCGAACGTTTCGTACAACAAATTTCCCATTGCAAAAAATGTAGTTAACTAGTTTCACCCACTGTCAATAATATAGTACTAATGGTCAGGTAGCAAGACTACCTAAACCTTTAAGCGTCTCTTCAGCAGATGACGGACAGGCTTGTGTTTCCTTGAATGAGTTCATCGTGTTGGTAAACAAATAAATCTATTATTTTCATCTTTCACAACACTAAAGATTATTTACCGTTTGACAGTTTCGTCTGCTTCTGCAGACATTTTCAAAAACACTACTGCGCATGTCAGATCATGGTTTACGGCCGCCAGTTTGGCACGGCTATGGGAAGTCCTGTCTCTCCGATCGTAGCCAACCCATTTATGGAATGGCTTGAAGAGAAAGCAATAAACTCTGCCCCAATCTCATGCAAACCTAAGTTTTGGAAACGATATGTTGATGACGTACTAGAAATAATCAACAAAGGGGAAACTCAGAATCTTAATGACCACCTAAACACAGTTGATGACTCAGGCAGCATCCGGTTCACCCACGAGGAAGAACACAACAACTCTATTCCATTTTTAGACACACTCATAGTGAGGAAACCTGATGACTCTGTAAAATTGTTGGTATATCGTAAGAAAACTCATACAGATCAATACCTTCACTTTACTTCACATCATCCAGTGCAACACAAACGTGGAGTCATCCGAACACTGTTAGATAGATGTGAGGACATAGTTACAGAGACAGATGACAAGAAAATGGAAGAAGAACACATCATAGATGCTCTGACAAAGTGTGGCTATCCAAGGTGGTCGTTAAAGAAACAAAAGGAAGAAAGAGAAAAAAAACAAATAGCTAAAGAAGGAAGAAAAACAAAAGAGAAGAAAGAGAAGAGAAAGAAAGATCAAGACCAAGTGAAATCAAAAGGACTAGTGATTCTATCATATGTAAAGGGTGTCACTGAAGGAATTACAAGAATCTTGAACAAGCATAAAGTGGCAACTGCTGTAAAGCCCATACAGAAAATCAGGAACTTGTTGGTGCACCCAAAATATAAAGTAGAGATGAGTGAGAAATGCGAAGTGGTGTATAAGATTCCTTGTGGATCTTGTGAGAAAGTTTACATCGGGGAAACAGGAAGAAAGCTGGGCATTAGAATAAAGGAACATCAGAAAGACGTTGAACAACATGGAAAGTTGAATTTCACCAGAGCTGCCAAAAGAGAGTCTGCTACAGAATTCAACAAAAGTGCCATCAGAGATCACGTCAATAAAGAAAATCACAAGATTGATTGGAAGGGGGTGACAGTTCCAGATAGAGAAAGTGATGGTAGGACTAGAGCGATCAAGGAAGCTATCCACATCCGGATGCAAAGTCAGACCATGAACAGAGATGAGGGGGCCCACAAGCTTGCGAGAGTCTACGACCCAGTGCTTGCCGCAGGAAGGGACGGCGGCCGTAAACCATGATCTGACATGCACAGTAGTGGTTTTGAAAATATCTGCAGAAGCAGACGAAACTGTCAAACGGTAATTAATCTTTAGTGTTGTGAAAGATGAAAATAATAGATTAAGGCTTGTTTGTTTCGTTTCTATCTATGTATGTATCCGAACAAGCTAGATGAAACGATTACGTAAAAATCTTTGCACAACTATGAGGTATGAGGCGACAATGAAATAGTTCGATTTTGGGCATTCTGCCATTTAAAGTGTGATTTCCACAGGGCCATTTATGTTCATCATTTTGCATTTTATGCAATATCTTTAATACTGCTTGAAATAAAACATTCAAACTTGGTCCACCGTTTATATACGCAGAAGCCATCACATATATTCAATTTTGGCAATGTGCCCATTTACATAGAATAAATTTTATCCATTTAAGTGTGATTTCCAGACGGCAATTTTAACTCATTTTTGACATTTGCTTCAATAGTTTCAATAGTTTGAAAGAAAGAATGAAGCTTCAAAGGCAACTGCATCAAAGGATCTGATTTTCGTTCAGAAAAATATTAATTTAATTCATTCAATCATGCATTCATTCTTTCTTTCTTTCTTTCATTAATTCTAGGCCCCTTAAAATGAAGATTAAATCCATTGATGTAGTTGCATTTGAGTAATCAATCAATTAATTCATTCTTTCATTATCGGAAACATCATTTAAAATTCCCCATATTTTCAGGCATTTGTCCATTCAGCGGATTCCTGATTTACGACAGTTTGATGCATGTGGCTACATTGTGCGACGATACTTCATTTATAGTACCTCCAAATTGGAAGCTGCAGTCAAGTACTAATGTACTTGTCCTCATCTACTACTCCCTGCACAAAAAGGAAACACAAACTCCGTATCAAAGTTGCACTGCAAAACAACCACATGGATGAAGGTATTACTAATCCGTGCTACCTACACGAACAGTATAGTGATCTTCACATGGCCTATTACAACAAACTCCCAATATTCAACATGTTCTTCTTCAGAAGAATGGACTTTTTCCTTACAGGGATACAATACACTCATTACTTTGCACTGCACAAGCTGCAACTCAAACAGCTTTCATATAAAGTCCATATTCAGCAATTTCCATTCTTCCGTAGATCTTCTCGTTGTGTATTCGTGGTTGTATGGAGGGGACACAGTCATAGTATAAAGTTTGTATCTTTTCAGGAAGAGATTGCAGGTAACACTTGCAATAGGTCACTAATCCGCATTACACGAATTGATCAAGATATGGAAACTGGTATTGCACCAGGCTTTGGTAGTGTGGTTGAAGTAGATTGTTTTGCAACATCTACTAAAGCAGTTCCTATATTTTCGTCACTTTTTTTCAATCTCATTTCTTCCCAGGGATTGTACGGAGGAGTTAAGCATGTTGTTATCCAGATGGCAGAAGAAGACTGCTTTCATCCAAAGACAATGCTATTAGAAAAAATATCACAAAACAATTCATTAACACTATATTCTGAAGTGTATATTATAGAAGCAATTTGTGACTCATTTATACTGGACCCAAAGCAGTCATATAAATTCATTTTTCCGGAAGAGTTGATTATACAGCCATTTCTTCGAGAAAGTATCCAATTGCTGAAACTTAAACTTGTGGTAAAGACTGAAAATGACATTGCAATGCGTTTGATAGTACGTAGATTATCAGAAGGTATAATAATTTATCAATCTAGCTTTAAAGGTGACTTTTTCCAGGTTTATGATATTCATAGTTTCCTAGACTCTATATACTTTGACATAAGTATCAAAAGCAACAAGCAACCGTCGGTGATATATTTCAGATATGATATTGTTGAAAGGGTGTATGAGTACTTTCCATTTCTCCATAATAACAAGAATAATAATCAGAGTATCCTCACAAACAATCATCGTTATGTCCATGAATTCTGTGAACCTGGAAAGAAATATAGATATATTATAGCAATTTGCGAAGAAAATACTAATTTAATCATACCAAACATCAGAAAGCCTGTAGCAATGACACATTCAAAGAACGGGAGTAGTAAATATTCGTTTTATGACTATACTGTAACATTTAAAGACGTTTTGATGGGACCCTATAAATTTGTACTGCCCCAGTATAATTTTAGCAAATGTTCAGAGTTAGGATCAGGCTACCAAATAATGAATTTAAAATCTCTAATATATCTTCATATTCTTCAATCTACAGCAAAGATAAAGTTTATTCAATCTCTTAAGACGTTCGGAATTCTTGTCAAAACTGATATTCAGTCCATAATGTATTATTCAAGGAAAAGGAGAAACAACAGAGACATTGACTACTGCAGTATTATTGAAAATATGTTCAGTACAACACCTTTTGCTTTTTCTCAAAACCACGTGCAATATTGCGAACGTGCTTTCTTTGAAGGAAGAGCTTGCGATTGCGAATCTAACCCAACCAGGTGCAAGTCTTTCAACGCTGACTCATCTGAAACAGTAAAATTGTTGGCAAATCTCAATAAGGCCATATATTGTGATGATCATGCGGATACTGAAAATCTATGCAGTATCATTATCCCATCTTACTCCTCAATTGAACTACCTCTTTTCATGCCATGTGATCTACTCATACCAAATTCAGGTATCCTTTGTAGTCGAATCACAGAGGAGAAGCGAATTACATCACCCTACGTGTATTCAAAAAATCATTCTAGCCGGTTCTCAGTCCCAAAATTGATACAAGAGCATCTATTTGAATGCAGCATTGGCATTTTTATTTCAGATCACCATGTCTGCAATGGAATAAAGGACTGTCCAGAAGGAGAAGATGAATATTCATGTCTCCCTGTTTGTCAAATGAAGGCAGAAACTCTGAGGCTTAGCTCATCTTTTTGTTATTTTGAGTGTCATCAGACTACGTGTATATGTTCACCATTGTATTTTCAATGCATTAGTGGTGGGTGCATCCCATCTTCAAAATTGTGTGACTGTCTAAATGACTGTGCAGATGCTTCTGATGAATCCAACATGATTTGCTCATACAGCAGCTGTCACTCTCCCTTTGCCAAGTATCTTAGCACCAGTGAAACATGCTATGATGACAAGCAGCATTGCAAGACGGATGGTTTGGAGTGTATGGGTGATAGTATAAATGTGCATGATCTTTGTAATGGACGGACAGATTGTCTGAGAGCACAGGATGAAATGTTTGACTGTGATAATCTGCTTGTTCCTCACACGTTTCTTTGCGCTAAAGAAAGAGTCTTTGTAACTGATTTATTCATCGCTGATGGTTCAATACAATGCACACATTCCTTTGATGACGAACTTCTTAAACTGTTTAACAGTAAATTTGACAATTCTTGCACAATCAAAGGTTTTGCTGCCCATTGCACCAAGTCACTTTCATTTGTAAGCCTGAATGCATGGACAAGGGTTGCCTTTTTTGACAGTATAGCTGTGGAAGACACTAAGGATTTTTCGATAACATTGAAACATCTGCAGTATCTAGTCTATTTGACCATTCAGAAAACATCCCCTGTTTTAACACTCAAAGATGCCATGTTTCATACTAATACGTACGTGTCTTACCTCGATCTTAGATATAATGGCATAGCCACTATTTCGGAAGGTACTTTCAAAGGTCTGGGCCATTTGAAAACTCTTCTTTTGGGTCATAATAATGTGATTGAAGTAAAAGATAGCGACTTTAAACCATTGCGACAGTTAACAAACTTAGATATTTCATTCAACAAGATAGATGTACGGAAAGTTCCAATACCTTTTTTGCAAGACCAGCCCCTTCTAAAAGCAATTATTGTTGACGACTTTGGAATATGTTGCCTATTTACTGAAAGGTCTATACTGAGCTGTATAGCAGTACAGAAGGAGAGTGACTTGATCTCCTCCTGTGAAAAGATTCTCTCGAAGGTGGCTCTTGAGTATTGGGTAGTTATAGTATGCTGTGCCGCGTTCTGCGTAAATGCTATGGCTCTGACAGGGTGGACACTTGGACGTAAAACCAAATGGAATGTGCAGACAATATTAGGTATGAACCTCGCGATTTCTGATGGTCTAAGTGTTCCCTATCTAGGTATGCTGTACATCGCTCACAGCCGGTCGTCAGGTGTGTTTGGTTATGTTGCGCTGCGATGGGTGAGCTCTTTACAATGCAAAATAAGTAGTATAATCATGTTTGTATCTTGTCACATGTCAACGCTGACAGCTTTTGTCATTGCATTAGACAGGTATGTGTGTATTGTGGTGTTCCCGTTCAGGCGATACGGTCTTGGCGTTCACACAACACTGTTGATTGTGACTCTGATGTGGCTGCTTGTTGTGGGCGTGTCGCCTATCCTTGTACTGTACGTGGCCACTGAAGTGAAAAACTCTGCCTGTTTATTGGTTGGTCGGTCACTTTCCTTTACCTTCTCCGTGTGTATCTCAGCCATCAACTCTCTTCTCTTTCTCTTGCTGCTTATCATTTACATTCATATCATACTGGTTACTTTGGCCCCGAAGAAAGTTGTGAAAAGTCGTCTTAACAAGGGTATAATTGGTAAAGTGGGCTGCATCATTTTGTCAAACTTTATACCCTGGTTGACTGTTAGTGTCCTGAACATTATGTCAATGACTGGTGTGCCTCTGCCTCCTTCTGTTGAAGCTATGGTGGGTTTAGTTCTTTTCCCACTCAATACAATTATTAACCCTTTGTCATATTCAAAGTGGATGCAGGAAATTCGATTTAAATCATTCAGGTGAATGAAGTCCAACACAAAAAGCGTACGTATGGAATTTTCTTAGTACAGTTTTAGTTGTAACAGTCACTAGTGGCTTATTGATGGACTTTCTACCTAATCCATAGATCACACCAATTGGCGAATCCTGCGCTCTAAAGTCGGCGAGAAAACCCGTCATTTCCCAAGTAATGTTACTCTCTGACACAAATTGGTTGCTGCTTTAGATTGTAGCACAAAATTGCCACAAGTGGTGAAAGACTGTGAAAAGTGGGGTCCCCGCTTTGAACTAGGCTCCGTCAAGCTTTCCTAAATTCTAAGTCAAGCTTTACTGAGCTTTGTTACCCTTTGTTAAGCTTGGATACTCTCTGAGCGCTGTCATCGATTCTTGACAGGCAGCCCAATTTTTATAAAGAGTTTGAAAATATTTGACGCTCTTGAAGAATGTCCCAACATACTCCAAGCTCTCCGACAATTTATCACAACCCTGATCAAGCTTAGTACACTTTGGTGTTGCTTCGCACGTTGCTTTCCATGCCGCTTTTAAGCGCTATCAAATCATGATCATGGTATTAGCAATGTCCAAAAATGCCAAATATCCTCTTATTCTAAAAATAAGTATATTGTAATCACCCGAGACGTTTCCTTGGGTCTTGATGACAAAATCTTTCCATTAGTTCTTTGTTTGAAATATACATATAATACATGAATGACAAAAGTATTCAATTTAGAATAAACTTAGAATAAACTAGAATATAAATTGATTTATAGACGATGTGTATATAATGATTTATATTTTTAAAGAAATCTCAGTGAGCGAGTACTTATATCATAAAAGTCTACAAACTGTAAAAAGCCACTTGAAATCTTATGTTTTTTTTGTGTTTTTTTTTCTTTTATTTACCTAATGAATGATATACTATACAATATTTCAAATGTTGTAGTAAAACAATTTCTATTTTAATTCATTCTTTTTTAAAAGACTCTAAAGTTTTTAACTAGAAAGTTTCTAAATTCTTGTTTTCTACATTTTCTTAACTTTCACAATTATCATAATTTTAGCTTTGCTCTAAACTAGAAAGTATCTAAATTTGTATTTAAATAGTTAATAGAATTTTTGTATCAACTTTTTGTCTAAACTTCAGAGCAATTTTACTTAAATTAAGTTGTAATTATTGTTTTACCATCTACTCTAGTTGAAATATGCTTATGTGTAAAACCCCATCATTTCATAAATAACCATATTATTATAACTATTAAATTAGTATCATATATCTTATTGCATGTATTACAAGTATTGTTGGTATACAAACTATTCATATTACACTATAGTATTGTTCTGGTAAAAAAGAAAACAACGTTTGAAATATAAATGTGAAATAAATGTACTGCAAACTGTGTACAGTGTATTTGTTCAATTTTCATTTGATTGCTAAGGCCCATGTGCCGGAGTGCATGGTTGTAGTCACGGGGTGAGGCAGATAGTGTTAAGACGTTATGTGGGTGTTATCAGAATAGGGTGGGTTATGCTACAACAGTCAGTATGGTGTTGTCATGACAGTGGTGGGTGCTGCCAGACCATTGTGGGGAGTGGTGGGTAACAATGGTGGTTATTGTCAAGACGTGAGGTGGAGGTGTCAGGACAGTATGACTGTGTGGATGCTGTAGACCTGTGCCATGGAATATTTGTTGTTGTTTAGAGGGGGGTATGAGGAATGTGTGCTTCAGAAATAGGGCTAGTGACTTGATTGCCCATTTTTGATCTTTCTACAAAACGGTTGTAGCTAATTTTTAGTAATGTGCACTTGATAAGATTAGACATATTCAGGACAATGGTTCACGTGCACTTCAGTGGCGCCTCATAGCAGTTATGCCTGTCTAGGTTTAAAGCTGCAAATTAGCTTCAAACGTCTGTAGCTCTGTGAATGCTCCCTGAAGCTTTGGGTATGAGCGGTGACTCGGTTAGGACACCCATCTATGTATGTTATATGACCAGTCTATAGTGAAATAAATAAATTGTGAAATTAAATAAAAAGCACGGTGTCGATAGCACGAGTCCATGATCGTTCAAATGTACAGTTGCAGTGTTCACTGGAAATTTTACAATTGTCTACTTAATATGGTACTCATTGCATATTATTTCTATTGAAGAAAACAAACGACCCGATTAGTTTTGCTTCTATATTCTGTTTAATGAGTCATTCTGATTGCAAAGACATATATGCAATGACCTTGAATAGCTGAATTGTCACATGTAGTACCACAGCAGATCCATATATGATTAATGCATGAAGCAATATACAGTGACATCTGATGAGGATTTTCCTACGTGTGTTCACTCTAGTTGTCCCCTTCTATATCTGCCACCAGCATATTCTCCACTTTAGTTTTCAGATGAGCCTAAAATGAATAAATGCATTACAATGCATGAACCACATGTTCAAGTCCTATTCCTGCACACGTCTATTTTTTCCAAACTGCATACTTCTATCTGGATATAATGAACGCATTTTAATTGAATTCTATCTTCAAAAATTAAATTTTTAACCTTATTGATTTCAGCATTACTTGGAAATTGTTATTAATAAAAGACATATTTCAAGACTATGATGCAGTTAAAAACAACAACAGATAAAATATGCAGAATCGGCACACGACACCCACGAAACTTATTGTTATTCAAATAAATCCCAGAATGAAGTCTTATTTTAATTTTCATAAATCACATATCTACGAGCATGTCCAGGACGTTCATAGCTATTGGCTGGTCCATTGGTTCATCGGATCCGAGGTATAGCTATTAACAGTCATGATCATTTGGCCATTTTCTTTCTATTCCTCGAATCAGAACCCTCTCCCCTCCCCATTCCTTACACGAAGCCCCATATATACACATCCCTCAACATTAGCTACCTGTAACCTGCTCACCGTAAGGGCAGAAGACGTATCTGAGCGAGTATGCCCTGTTGACGGGGCCGTTCATCTGCACGAGCTCCTTGCCCGCCCACTTGGGGTCGGGCTGCACATTGTAACAGTACTGGTCCGCGGGGTCGCCCGTCTTTCGGCTGTAGCTCACGTAGCCAAGAGGCATGTAGAAGCCCAGCACATCA
>CM032662.1:50337236-50372447 GCA_019095985.1 Streblospio benedicti
AATCAAAATAACGTCTCCCAAGAAGTGATAACAATTTTTGGACCAGAACCAGGCAGAAGTGTGTCATTTTCTTCAGGAAGACCGCATTAATCATGGAGCATCGTGAACAACCAAACTGTTGGAACAGATGCTTCTGTTTCATGGTTCCATTGCTATTAGATTGTAACGACAATGACCACAGTTGGGCAAAAAGACAAAACCACCCAGAAGTGATCCGTTACCAAATGAACCACCCAGACCACTCAATATTTGAGGCCAGAACACCGACGACCCACCTCGAAATGACACTAATATAAGCACTAAACATTGGATGAGTCTAGTAAATATATCTGATACCGTCGTAGGTTAGTAAAACAAAAATACTCTATACTGTATGTTAAAAATATCGTACATTTGCTCTGGTTATATTTTGCGGCAGTGGTTATATTTTGCGTCACCAGGTCCATTTTCGGGGGTGTGGTTATGTTTTGCGTTAACGCAAAACATAACTGGTTATATTTTGCGGCTGGTTACGTTTTGCTGTCCAACAGGCCCGGCTACTTTCAAATGTTCAAGATCCGATCGGCTGGCCACTTTTTAAGACTGCCATATTGACATAACTTTAATATAACCAGTTAAGATTTGCGTTCACTAATAATGGCCCAGCTGACGCAAAATATAACCACTGCCGCAAATTATAACCTGGGCAAATGTATATAGAAGAAAGATTTTTTATTTCACTGTTTCGAAGCTGAGAGGCTGGTGGTGGGTTTAATGACTGCATGTTGGCTTTCTTTGAATTAACTCCCAATTCCACCATGGTAATTCCAGATGCTCAAGAAGACGCCGCATGCTTAGTGTCATTTCGAGGTGGATTGCAGATGTTTTGGCCTTAAATACTGAGTGGTCAGGCTGGTTCAGTTGGAAATTACACACTTTTCAGGATTAAGCATTCTTTACGGCATGTGGGCTCCCGTTATGGATTATTGAGTTGTTGATTTGGATCATATTTTTTCATTTCTAGGTTGCCTGGAGGGCTAACGCTATCATCGGTATGTCTTTTGGCTTAAAGGTGGCCTTGCCGATGATGTTCGTAAAGATGTTCCCATGTTATGGTGTGCTATTTCTGAATGATTCCATAAGACTGCTTTTTCATCCAGTCCATTAGAAAGGTCACTGACTGTTATTCTAGACGATCCCATAAGTTCTGGCCACAAAATATGCACATAAGCCACCATAAAAAGACTTACAATATGTTTTTGTCATTTCTGGGGTCTTGTGGAACATCTGGAGATAGCATTGTCCATGTAAAATTGAGGGGTTAATGAGCGACAAGAATTGACGTTTGATTCTGTAACCAGATAGCTCATGGAAACATCAAGCACATCTTGATTGGTGTTAATGAAGTAATTTTATGTGTATGCAGGCAGGCTCTATTCACTTTGGTTACAATTTGCGTCAGTGGTTACATTTCGTGTCAGCTAGACCATTTTCGGGTGTGTGGTTACAATTTGTGTTAATGCAAATCATTACTGGTGGTTGTTTTGCGGTCTAACAGGGTGACCATACATGAAATAATGACACTGTCCTTCTAATGGTTTTGTACAATGTTGACAATGGGACTAAGTACTACTAGTTTTGCGAAGTTACTTAACCATTCAAGTGATCCAAAGTAATTGCATTTATGTAAACAATGCATTGATGCATTGAAAAGACATGCCAAACAGCAGGCCCCATAAGTAACACACATTAGAGTAACATGATAACACATCACACATCTATCTAAATGCGCACATACCCGTGTCACCTGGCCTGAGCCGGGAACAGGATGACCGCTGTCCACTATGAGCAGTTTTTGAGACGTGTCGACGCGGCCTCGTTTTCTCACCTCTGGGCCGTGCCATTGACAGCCTGCTAGAGCGTGCAGACGACAGAACACGTTAGTTTGATTAGGCGACACCTCACTTAATGGAGAATGATTCACCACACACTACGATTATTCTGATAGAGTATTTACTTATTCTCTGGATGTTTATACAAAGCTGTTTGACTTTCATACTTTGGCAAGGCGTGGTCCTTTTGCTGGTCAGAATGGTACAATGTAATTAGGTTTACACAACCAAACGATGAATAGGATCATTGAACTGTAGTTTGAAAGAGTTCTGTTAGCAGTTTTCAATGAGTTGAAACTTACCCCAAGCACTGGAGATTACCAAGGCAAGTATAACCAAATGAGAAACCATATTGATATATCAACTTCCTCGATCAGAACAGACGTGATGCTACGTTGGTAAATAATCGACTACTGTAAATGAGTTGCACACCAACGATGGGGGTATTTAAACCAGACTAGTAAACCATAATTCAATGCTAACTTATAAAACAAACCGAATGTATAATGTATATAAGTTATAAATCGTGTCATTAATTAAGTTTAATTGTTTTGGATTTTGCCATAAACATTGAACACATTGATTTGCGAGCAAGTTTTGAGATTCTTCACTGCTCGTTACCAGCGCCTCTCCGCCCACGGAATAATTGGATGCGACAGACAAGATAATGACGTACGATTCGGTAGTAGGGAGTTTCCATCGACTGAAGCATCTCTATAGAGAGGTGGAGTGCATGTGAGGAGATGGCAGGCAACAAATCACGCCATATTCACGTGTGTTATCCAAGTGGGATCGTTCATGATATCCCCCCCCCCCCCACACACACACACACACACTCAGAAAAATGTAAAAAATCATGATTTTGAATCAATCGCATGCGTGAGATGCACAATTTCCACCCTAAAAGTGTCGTTTGCATATGAGCGCTGGTCATGCTATGCATAATGTTAATAGTAGAACATAGTACTTTTTTTAAACATAGAGCATGATTGAGTTTTGTTGGCCCTGACTGAAACTTGTAATAGCGGCGTTTCTCGACATTGTGCATAATGAAATAATTGAATTTTTAATTAGAAATTATCTATATCATATATAACACGTAAAAGGTTAGTTTTTATTGTAGTTTTTCGACATGAATATACAATAATTGCATTGTGCCTTTTTTTGGTCCTCTTAGCATTGAAAACTCGGTGAATCAATTTTCCATTAAAACGTTGTTGTCGAGTAAGCCTACAAAGTTAGAATTAATACTTTAGCGACTCACAGCACTTGATTGAAGAAATAATCACATTTATAGATCATGGTGCGTGAAAGAACAAAATAAACATGTGTAAAAAGACAAAATTATCTTTATTGTCAGACATGAAACAATACAGACAGATTAGCAAGTCATATTGAATGGCCGGACAACGGAGAAAAGAGTATCATATTTACATGTCACATCATGTAATACCGTAAATTCTTAATCAATTGTCAGATTTCAAAGTAGTGCCGGTGTATTTGAATATGCTCTGGAGCTAAAATAATAGACCTTAAAAGGGGTGGGTCGCCAAATTCATGCTACAGCTGAGCTCGTTTACGGGGATTGATATTCTGTAGCTCCAGGGCGAACATCTAAGATTTTACGGTATATTTATGCACGAGATTGAACCTTTAGAAATACATGTACATGGATATTTGCTTAAATCGCTTCTTATGAGTTATAGTATGTTACATTATGAATCATTAAGCATAAATATTAGTTTAGGCCTACATTTTTTTCTGGACTTTTATGCACTATTTAATACATAATTTTCAAATAGCATCTTTTTTATTCATATATACATTATTGATAGCACTAAAACACGTAACATGTATCTAAGTCTTAGTCAAGTAAGTGTAGTTTTACAATTTCTGTTATAATTGATAAAATAGATAATTCCTTTATGCACAAACTCAATCATCCAAAGTACCAATCGAGTTATGAGACTTATGCCAGTATTGCATCATCTTTTTGGCAGTATGGTTTACTAAAACAAGTATTTTATGTTACATACAAGTTTGAAGTAGAATTTATTTACACCATTTCTATTACGACTTATTGGCTATGAAACAATTAACCCCTGTACTATAACTCTGTGCTAAAACAGAGTATAAAGTCTATGAGGTGCCTCTATACAGTCTATATATGGAATTCAGAATGTATCATTGGCAGCATATGATTCGCAGTATCTTCACCGAAATGTTTCAGCTGAACCTGAAAATATTGTCATATAATTAAAATGATAATTCAACAATTTCGTGCGGGGTTCGACAACATTTACACAGCCCAATATTATATTCAAGTTTTTACCACGCACCATCTAGCTAAATACACAAAATCGCCGTTAGCAATTAAGTTATACAATTCTTTGTAAAACACAAAAACCAGCTAGCAATCAATTAATCAACAAACAAATAAACAAACAAACAAACATGCATTTAGCAAGACAAGCAAACAATTAAACCAACAAAAAGCAAAAACGAAACAAATTTGTGAAACTCCTTCTTGGTAACGTAATTTTTGCATATAGTACAAGAATAAAAGTGATCGACAAACAATAAGGTGGTGCTTTGTTTTTTATCTACCATGTTCAACAGTACGGGGTGCAATTATTTGGGGGTGGGGGTGGGGTGGGTGCCGTTTATAAGGGTTACCAATCCCCCATCTCCCATTTTGTCCTCATTCTCCCATCTCCCAAAATCTTTCTTGTCTTTCTCCCCATCTCCCACTTATTTCAGCCATGTCCCACTTTTTAAAGCTATTTGTTACAATGTCGCGGATTCAACACACACATTGCTATATTGACCGTTGTCATGTCAGAAATAACAACCATGAAGTAAGAATACAACAATTACAACAGCTTCGTTTAATCATAGAAGCTCATGACACAAGCATGAACAGAAGTATTGGTGACATAGAAAATAGCCCAGGCCCCCCCAGGCATTCAGTTCACCAATAACACCCAGACCTCTGAAACACAAACAGGCCAAAATTCTGAATAACCTGACAACTTTAGTAATTAATTGCAGATCAATTACATTCCACAAAGCAGCCTTTCTTAATGTTATAGAAAGTGTTAAGCCTGACATGGTAATAGGAACAGAATCGTGGTTGTCAAAAGATATACAATCTAGCGAGGTTTTCCCAGATGGTTACAATGTATATAGAAAAGACAGAAAAATAGGGAAGAAGACAGATGGAGATATGGAGGGAGGAGGTGGCGTTTTTCTGATGATTAACAGTAAGTATATCAGTGTCGAAATAAATGAACTAGATGTAGCCAGTGAAATCATATGGGCTCAGATTCAGTTACCTGGAATGAAATACCTAAATGTTGGTTCCTTCTACAGGCCGGACTACACAGATGATACCTACCTGGAAAGTCTCAATACTTCTCTATCCAGAATCTCAAATAATACACCCCACATTTGGCTTGGGGGTGACTTCAACCTACCATCTATTGATTGGAATACGGAATCCACGATCCCCGGAGGGAGAGACGTGAGTAAGTGTAACAGATTACTTGAAATCGCTGCGAATCACAATCTAACGCAGGTTCAACTCAAACCCACCAGAGGAGATAACAATCTGGACTTACTATTCACAAACCATCCATCATTGGTGAATAGGGCAGAAGTAATACCTGGTATAGCAGACCATGAGATACCCATCCTAGACATAAATTTGAAAGCAAACACGACTAAGCAGAAACCAAGGAAAATATATGTACATAGAAAAGCTGATCTTGA
The DNA here is from genome assembly GCA_019095985.1 of Streblospio benedicti. Lineage (NCBI taxonomy): Eukaryota > Metazoa > Annelida > Polychaeta > Spionida > Spionidae > Streblospio > Streblospio benedicti. Next base: position 50,342,879 of record CM032662.1, read on the forward strand.
CTCAATAAAAACTGAGGCTAATCAATTTGTTCAGGACTTTGCCAACCAAGATTTCTCTGATAAATCAATAGACTTCATGTATAACCTATTAATCAACAAATTACAATATTTAATGAATGAATATATCCCTACAAAAATTATCAAAGGAACAAAACAAACTCCGTGGGTCAGTACTGCAACTAAACGCCTTATTAGTAAAAGAAATAAATACTATACAAAAATGAGAAAGGGTAGTACCAAAGCCAAAAGTAAATTTAAAGTACTTAAAAAGTCCATTCAGAAATTCATCAGAAGAGATTATAATAAATATATAAATTCAATAATAATTAATGATGAAAATGACTATAATGCTCAATCTAAAACAAATAGTACATGTACCAAGAAATTTTATTCATTTATTAAAAACCTCAGAAGGGACAGTACTGGCGTAGCACCCCTCAAGGAAAATGGCATTCTTAAATCAGATCCGACCACCAAAGCAAATATCCTGAACAAGCAATACCAAAGTGTTTTCACGCAAGACCTTAATATAGATATGACACAGCTCCCTGCACCTAGTAGACAATTACCATTAATGAGTGATGTTAAGATAACTGTTCAAGGAGTAATGAAGTTGTTAGCCGGACTAAACCCCTCTAAAGCTGCTGGACCTGACGCTATGCCTCCCAGAGTTCTGAAGGACCTAGCCATTGAAATAGCACCAGCAGTTCACCTGATCTTTCAACACAGCTTGGACCGTGGTATATTACCTAGTCCCTGGCTCAATGCAAACATAGCCCCAGTGTTCAAAAAAGGAGAACGATATAAAGCTAGCAACTACAGACCTGTAAGCCTCACCTGTATAATGTGTAAACTGCTAGAGCATATAATAGTTTCAAACATATTAACCCACCTTGACACACACAATGCATTAGCTGACCAGCAACACGGTTTCCGGAACCGTTTATCTTGTGAAACCCAATTGTTGCAATTTATTGATGATTTGGCATACGGAATTCAGGGGGAGGACAATTTGACGTAATAATTATGGACTTCTCTAAAGCATTCGACAAGGTGAGTCACCAAAGACTTCTATATAAACTCAGAGGATTTGGCATAAATGACCAAATACATGATTGGATTAAAAGCTTCCTGTGTAACAGGAAACAACGTGTCATAGTTGACGGGGCTACTTCAGATTTTGTACCAGTAGATTCTGGGGTACCCCAAGGGACAGTACTAGGTCCATTACTATTTTTAATATATATCAATGATCTACCTGAATATGTAACATGCCCAGTGAGACTCTTTGCAGATGACTGTGTGATATATAAGAAGATTAAGTCTAGAGATGATGTGGTCATGCTGCAAAAAGGATCTGAAGAACCTAGAAAAATGGGAACTTACATGGAAAATGGATTTTAATCCATCCAAGTGTTTCACCATGAACGTTACCAGGAAAAGAAATCCGATGATAAGTGATTATGTGTTGAAGGATTCAATTTTAGAAAATGTGGAAAAATCCCCCTACTTGGGTGTAGTCATCAGGAAAGACCTCAAATGGAGAGATCATGTAGACAACATTACGATGAAGGCTAACAGAACACTAGGACTAGTCAGGCGAAACATCAAGACTAATAACATGGAATTAAAGACAAAAGCTTTCAACACATTGGTCAGACCAGTGTTGGATTATGCCTCGTCTGTCTGGGACCCTTATCAGCAAGGGGACATAAACAGAATCCAAGCGGTCCAGCGCAGAGCTGCTAGATACGTGACCAACCGCTTCCATAACACCAGTAGCCCAACTGAGATGCTACTAGACCTCAACTGGGAAGCACTCCAGACTAGAAGACAGAAAATCAAGTTATGTACATTTTACAAAATTCACCACGGACTTCTCAACATCAGTGCACCACCATATATTCATCTTGCACCCTCACGGACTAGAAGGACCCATCCATTGTCATATTTCGAACTCACAACATCAGCCGACTATTATAGGAAATCATTCTATCCATCAACCGTAACACTCTGGAACAGCCTACCAATGGAAGTCGCCACTGCATCAACTCTGGAGGCTTTTAAGGCTAGCCTTGCCACAGCCCCTTTCTAATCTTTAACTCTATCCTTGTTTTTAACCTGCACAACTAACAATTGCTTTTATCTTTATTCTCCTCACTATCGGCCCATCCCCACCCTTACTAACGCTATTTTCTTTCCTCTTCGCGCACGCACACCATCTAGGAGGTTGTAAACCATCAAATCTGATGATAACCTCGACAAACCATACACAGATACAGATAGTGGAACGTGAGAGTGAATGATGCTGTGAATGAGAAGAGAGCTCGATTCAAAAACTTTCAAGGCCCTGATCAAAGCTGGCAAGTCAGACAAAGCCAATATCGCTAAAGCTGCCTATACTGAAACAAAGTTCTTGACCATCGAAACTATCGTGGACTTACGCTCACCACTGACCAAGTAATGAAGTTACTTGAGAGGGTAATGGACTCTTTCATCCATCTTACGGTCGACATTGATGCAGTTCGGATTTTTCCTAGTTCAAGGCATGGCTGATGCCATCTTCACAGAGCGCCAAGTACAAGAGAAGTACCTTGCTGCCACCAAATCACTGTATCTTGTGTTTGTCGACCTGGAAAAAGCTTTTGTCCGTGTACCAAGAACATTCCTGTGGTGGGTACTGCTGAGTGTAGGGGTGAAGGGATGGACAGTTTGTGTAATTCAGGACATGTATTCCAATGCCAGAAATCGAGTGCAGGTTAACGGACAGTACAGTGAAGAGTTAGCAGTGGGGGTCGGTGTGCATCAGGGCTCTGTCCTTAGCCCTCTGCAATTTATCATCGTGCTAGAGGCCTCCCTGGTGTGCCTCGGGAGGTACTATACACAGATGACCTGGTGGTCATAGCCAACTCACAGGATGAGTGTATTGCTAAGCTGAAAGCCTGAAAGGACAATATGGAGGGGTCTTAGAATCAGCATGAAAACTAAGATAATAGTGTCTGGTGTTGGACATGACGTTTTCAAGGACTCTGGCAAATACCCTTATGCCGTGTGCCACAGTGGTATAAGTGTTAACACGATCGCATGCTACCAGTGGAAGCTTTAGGTGCACAGACTACGCATGTCCAAGATGTGAGGGTAAAACCTCGTCCCATTAATAGTAGACCAGTTATCTAGGTTGAAGTGGATGGGTCCATGCTTGATGCAGAGACCAGTTTATGTTATCTCGGAGATATACTATGCTCAGGAGGAGGATGCAAGCTCTCATTCAGCACCAGATGCAATACTGCATGGGGAAAGTTCAAGAAGTTGCTCCTTATTCTGACATCCAAACATGCATCTTTAAAAACCCTAGGAAAATGTTCTCAGCCTGGTTCCATTCTGCCTTGCTTTATGGTAGAGGAACCTGGGCGCCTTCAGCAGCTACGCCCCTATGGCACATCTATGATACATTGGATTAACAGAATTAAACCTGATGATGATACTTCTTCCACTATGTCCATAAAATGTCAGGGATTGTGGAGGTATCCTCCAAACTGCACTCTCGACGCATCAGATGGTATGGACATGTGAAATGATCCTTTTCTTACGCCAACTTTGTCATGGATATGGAGATTCCTATTCGTGGGGTACAGGGCATCGAAGGAAGACTTGGTTGGAATGTATGAAATCCGAATTGAAGGACTGTAACCTCCTTAATACAGACGTGCTCTTCAGAGACACGTGGAGAGCTGTGTGAGACACTGCCGCCATCTGCCCACTTCAGAAACAGGGACACCCGCTTCAGTTGACATATTCATCCTTGGATGTAGTAGCATTATCTATCTATCCTAACTTTGACTACAAACGCATTGATAGATCAATATGTATATGTCCAAGAAATGCATAACATATGTATTTGTTTTCTATATTACATTTGTAACTAATTGGGTTTTTTTTCTTTCAAGTCAAATACATTTTTACATGACCAATAATGTGCAAATTACATAAGTACTTTATGTCAAAGTTGCTTGTAACAAATAAGTCTGTAAAAGGTTGCCCCTTGAAAAAATACGTCGAAAAATCTCAGTCTCCCATCTCCCGCTTTGTGTGGTTATCTCCCACTTTGGCTGCCTCATCTCCCATCTCCCCATTTTTTCAGGCCAATCTCCCATCTCCCAAAGTCTTAAAATCCCCTATTAATAGACTTAACATCATCGAATGTAACAGCTTAAGTAATTTGCGAGCAGGATGTACAAAACACAAGCGCGTGCACATAAACGACAACATACCCAGCGCACACATGCGGTACTTGAACGAGTATCTCCTCTTCAGCGAGGCCGTCAGTGTCGCGGTCTCTCCCCTCTGCGGAAACGTTCTTGTGCCGTAGCAGAACCGGTCGTTGGGGCTGTCTGTCTTGGCGTCAGAATCGTCGTAGCTGACGGCACCTGCCCTCGTGTAGAAGCCCAGCATGTCACCTGCTTCCAGCTTCAGGGGATTGTCCAGGGTAAACTGTAACACGTACGTGATCGTCTGCTATTTTTCAAATTCAAAGGCGTTTGTTTAGTTCCGCTAATTTGTAGCTATTGGAACAAAACGTGTTTGTTTGATGGCTTTAAGTGGTTGACATACCTATTCATCTGATTTATTGGCAGTTGAATGTGTTATTGTCATCATATGTCTCCACTCATAGTTCGTATTTAAATGGGAGTCTGGTCAAAATTGTGCAATTATGCAGCACCCCTAATTATACGGTTTACCTTGTCTAATCATTCCTTCGTAAACAATACCAGTGGCCCTGGGTCGCCTTGATTTTTTAACAATAATCAGTGCGTAAAGCTCATAAAACTTTTTTAACAATAATCAGTCAGTGCGTAAAGCTCATAAAACTGACAGAAACACTAATTAAGGAAACAAGAAAGGTTATTTAGGAAAAAATAATGAATTTTCATCTTTTTAATGTTTATCATACCGTGAACTATGAAGAACATAATGTTTTCAAATGAACCTTTTACCATCAATAGTTTCCCTATGATAACACATTTTGTAGACACCATGAGGTTAAAACAGTGAACACCAACGTAAGTTTAAAATGAACCTTCTATCATGGTTTCTTTATCATTAATCATTAACTGTCACGAAATATGAACTGATATTCTAAAACCTAATATACTAGTCAAATTTTAGAACAATGTGTCAAAATAAGCCATTACATGGCTGGAAGATATTCTTTTAATTTGGACACTTTAATAAACAAATAACTAACTAACTAACTAACATTAATATTTTTCCTTCTACAATACATTTTATGGGCATCAAATAGTAGTGTAACATATAGTGACCTTCAATGTTTAACGAGCCATTCTCAAAACTAAATTTTTCCTGTTAATGAATGTTTCGTACCAAATTTTTCTTTATCCGTGAATGTGTAGTTGTTACAAATGTCTATATTTGAAGATATATGTCTTCTGAGAAAAAGCTTACTTGGGATTTTTTTTAATGAATTATCTTTTTGTATTGATTGGCAAGGTAATTTCAGATAATCGGTGTTTTTCAAACTCAAAATGCATGTAAAACTAGAAGGGTACTCATTGGAGTTTCTATCAAAGACATGCCTACACTATGGGGTAGTTCACATTTATATGCACTATTTTCTATTGATCATTATTATCGATATACATCTTAACATTGCTTTATTCCTATTGCCATCTTCTATTTGACAATTGTTACATTTGGCATATTGTCAAATGTAACAAATGCCTTCGATAGAGCCCTAATTGCCGGTAAACTAATGAAAAATCATAATTAAACAGTTTAAACCGCTGATAGATGCTCAAATGTGCTGGAACTACTGGTGCTCCAATGATAAGAGAGAAAAAAAATCGAATTTAAACCAAAGCCTAAAATGACCTCTCCTTTAGCCTTAAATCGTGTGCCCAAAGCCAAACAGTAGCAAAACTCACGATCTTGGTTCCTGTTCCGGGCCCTATGTTCATTTTAGGTGCCGTGTCCATGACGGTGAACGTGCACTGCTTTCCCGGCACGGGGCGGAACACTGCGAACTACAAGGAACACTGCATGGGTGAGCACGTGAATTCTACCCCCTCTTGTCCATGTAGATGTTCTGACACTTATATTAAATGGGCCAATAGACTAGAAGCAAGGTAAAATGTGGTTGGTTCGATTTTCCAGAAATGCGAACGCCTTTGGATGTGTCTGTGGTAGAGTAGTTTTAATTTTGATTGATAGACAATGTAAGAGCAACTATTTAAATGATAAACTATAGAGTAGTTGTCTTGTTATGGGATATTGCATGGAAAGTATATATTATAAACATGCACAGCACCTTTATCCTGTTGTCGGACATGTCTTTGGTCACGAACAGCTCAATCTATAAAATAATAGAATTTCTGTTAATTGGAGTACAGATACTTGTTGTGACAGATATTTGCCTGTGGGCCCAGTTTACGATTGTGCTGATTATCGTTTGTCATGCCAAGGTACCAATAGATTACACTTACTAGGGAAGTTTCTTATTTCCACTAAAACGTAAACTGTTACACTAAATCATGAAACGAAACCGATAATTAACATATATTTTCGCGTTGGTTTAAACAACATCCATTGTATTCTGACTGTCACAAACAATCATGGTGCTCCAAATACATGGTAACAGATTTTTAACGAAATGGTCATCAAAATCCAGAATTCTAGTGTATAGTAGAGCCTCCAATTAAACCACATCCTTAAAAAGACGTCTGTATATTAAAACTATTATTCTCCATCGCAAGCTGTCATAGAGACTACCACAAACCCCAGCAAAAAGACCACCTCATAAATGAGACCACATGGCAGTCTTCAGGTGGTCTTTCCAGGGATGGTCTAGTGGTCTACTACATTTTTACAATCATTACGTCTTTTGCGCTGGTAAAGCTCATTCAATCCTATGCACAATGTATGCACAATTGTATAAAAAGGCAGCGGGTTCATTTTTATGAATAATAGTGGGGGGGGGGGTGGAGGGGGGGGGTGTTGGCGGGAAGGCGGGAGGTGGGATGAAAGGGATTTCATGTGTGTTAGCAGACATGCAAAGAATGTGAAGAAAGAGGGACTCCTTTGTATTTGCCAATGCGACTTTTTACATGATAGGTTCGATGAACAATTCACAATACATTGGTTAAAAAAGAAAACAAAAACAACACAAACAAACCGATAAATCTGGCCCTGTACGACAGGTAGACATTGTAGTAAAATGAACACGGAATGCAATAATACCACCGCTGGTCAGGGCTGTGAGTGCGCAGTACCTGGTCCACTTTGGCCGACGTGTCCGCAGGTCTGCCTGTGTGGACCAACAACAGCTTGTTTTTGGTGTCATGTCGTTTGCGCTTCTCCAGCGGTGCGCCATGGTAAAAGCAGCCTACAAAAAACGTGAACAAATCAACTCAAGATAAAATCGAGATTTTTTTAATCAATATAATTGGGGTTAGTCAAGACCGATGGAATAATTATATTATGATTTAATTCGTGCGTTTTTAATTTAGTTTTATGAACCAATTGAAACTTCCTTATGTCCATCATTGTTGAATGATTGTAATAATGGGTTTGGTGTAATTCTGAGAAGTTATTTCGGATGAAAAAATCTAATCATGAAGAGACGAATTTTTCCAGTCTTCTTGAAGATGCTTTGGGAAAACGTTTCCCACCAGTTTTTAAATACGTCATAAAAATGCGATGAATATTTAGCAATTATTATGTCAGTTTTACCGTTTCTTTCATAAAAATGCAACATTTCTATTATGCCCGGTATAGTACATTGTCATTTTCAATAAATTGATGCCAGTAATGACTGATAAAATCACGATGTTTAAAATAAGATACGTACCACTTCACATTTTACTAACGCGTGTACATGTTTTTATTACATCCTGTATCATGATGAGTATTTGGTTGGACTTACCAGAAACAATATTAACACCAAGAAGAAATCCTACAACCATGAAAACCCTCATGACCAGTTTTGCATCCAACACACTCCCGTACAAAATGCACGTATGGACTGGACTGTCAACAAGTTTTTAATATATTGGCAAGCGATGACATGTGTCACATATGCGTTTAATTACTATCGATTGTAAGTTAATTGTTTCATCTGTTTCAATTGTCACAACAGATTTAGTCTTACTACAATGTATGGATATATGCGCAAGACGACAGAACGTTTTTCAACTATAACAGATTAGCAAGGACCTATTATAACTATTTAATTACACTGTTATACGTTTCAATTGAACCAAATCTGAGGTGTGTCCTAATTCCACGGGCATTTAATAGTTTATAACAATATTGTGCACCCTGAAGAAATATGAAAAATGGACAATACTGAAAATACATTCGGACACGCTGTACACGTTTTGTTTTTAGTTATTTCTGCAACTAGGGAATCTTGATTCATTCAGCTCTCCTCGATTTAAGCATTGTATGATTGAAGCAGGATGTCCCAAATTTTTTAACACCTTGTGGCAAGCTCAGGGTTAATTCATAGTCTAAGGTTCGACCAATATGTTCCTGTCAGGTCGTTGCCATTTGAAAAGTTTTTACAAAACCCAAAGTGAAATGATTGATAATTGCGTTATGCTAGATGGTATTCTCGAAGGTGTATACATCAGAAGGAGCACTTGACTTTTGAAAAGTCCACTTTGATTTGGTAAAATAAATGAGCGGAATGATGTTTGATGACAAAGGCGTCATTTGGATTGTCATGGACTTCAAAAAATGACTAAAATGATTTTTCATCAAACAATATCAACTACTCTTGACGACGCCCCAGTAAGCTGCGATCGTGTAATTCAATTTGATTACATCACTAAAAGTAGAATATTGATAAACATGATTGATTCTATATGAAAATTACATAACTATTCTTTTCATGTCTTTGGAGATGGGGTTAATTTAGTAGAGCTATAATGAAATGCAATGGCAGCTGCGCTCGTAGTACTACTAGTGCTTTGTGTGGTCATAAACTCAAAACAATAAAAACTATACTGGCATCAGTGCGCTACTGAAGGCCGGGTAAACGCAATGGAAAAGATGCGATAATGACAAGTTGTGTTTGAATTTTCCGTTGCTTCACTTCACGGCTAGCTATGTCACAGACCACGGCTATTATCGACTATAACCATATTCATAGTATAAAGTAATAAGGCGTAACAACATGCAATTTGTGCGTGCCTTTTTAAAAAGTCTGGCTACCTCCCACATGGCGTTTTTGAATGAAGTGCTGAATAGGTCTAGACATATATTTGTACACCACTGTGAAATTCGTAGTATATTTTATTGATCTATATTGAATCCCTTGTTTTACAATACAATTCCAACCAGCAGTTTTGATTTTTACAAAGACGCATCAATCACAGGGATCGGAATGCGATAGGTTCATTGACTACACGTGGCTGATCCAGACGACAAAACGTGCGCAAAACGTATGCGCGTATGAATGGGAAGATAATGATCAACATCAAGTGGTTTCGATTTTTGGTCTTCCTTTTTACTCAAATGTCAGGTTAGAGGACACATTTCTGGCCACAATAGTTCAAATATTTTCATACTCCAATAGCCAAAATCTGATGTAAGTATAAATAATATTCTAAAATACAAACGCATACACATTCTATATTTGGTATCTGTCTGCCAGTGACGAAGCTGTTGAATTTACCGTATTACACCAAATTAAGAGTTAGTCTGGTGATTCAAGAAAAAAGCTCATTCAAATGATCTATGACTTTACAACTGAAGCAATTATTAAATTTCTGCAAAAAGGCTTCGTCTAACCACCGAATAATGTTTACACATTTGGATATATACAAATTAGTGAAATACAAACAGTGGTACAGACGATGTCTATTTCAGCTGAATAAGAATAAATATCAATGGCGCGCCCGCCAGAGGTTATTGCATTCAGGAAAGCGTGTGCACATGTTTGGAGAGAAGGCATTTATATTTGAACAGTGACAGTAATCCGAGTTCAATGATCTATTAATGAATATCTATGACGAGTTCAGCGATCTATGATTCTATTGATGTGATGAATTATTCCTAAAGAATGGAAGTTCAAAATAGCGAAATAGTAACAAACTATGTTTTGAAACGATTATCGGGTTTGAGGAAGTTATTACACTGGAGTAGCTTGCAAATATTTGTCGGTTGCGCATAGTAGTGTGACGTAACCGTCAGATTTCTGAGAGAGCGAAACACGTGCACAGAATCACACAAGTCGCACTTGCTGTGCTTGGTCATGGGATTCTCTCCTGGATGAGGCTAGATGTCTACACACCTCTCATTCCGGCTGTTGTAGCTGCTTCTGATTGATTCCCATCATTTCATTAGAAAAGTGTGATAAGGCTCTAAGTCCAATGACAGTGTAGCATATCATATCTACGTGGAATATAAGTAGAAGCGCAATAAAACAGTTTCAGCGCTAATCGGATCTTGATGTCGGGTCTGTAAGTGTTTGCGGGGCGTTACGCTGGAAATCCCCATTTGGATTTACGACTTCAGCACGATTAATTCCTCTCACACACAGACGAGTTTCTTCACATCGTTGAAAGATACGAATTTAGCTAGTTCGTCACTGATAATGTTCCTGTGTGAAAGCGTGAAATCGGTGTACTTTTTATAGCTAAGGTTATCATATTCTATTATATAGCAACATAGTTTTCATTTGTGAACACACTACAATAGCTTGGAGCCGAATGTGAACAGCACCATCGATATGTAACAGATCATGAGAAGTCATGGGGATAACATCTCAGGAAGCAGGCGATAATCGTGTTTAAATATCACCAGGTTGTGTTTGCAGTGTGTCTATATTGCGAGCAAAGCTGGTCCTAACGGGTGAAAATGAATGAAAACTGCATGACCAGACTTTGGAAAAGGGTGAAAACAAACAAACGGTGAGTAGAATACAGGTTCCATTTATTATACTGCTTTCCAGATAGGGGCTAGTCCGAAGTTCATCATCGAAAATCTCCCATCTTTGTGTGAGTTGACACACACTTATGAGACTGAAGTTTGTGAGCTAATACCGAATCTGTACTCAGACGGTCTGTTCAGTGAGAAGTGACAAGTTGATCGTTTGGGCATTTGAAAAATGTTTAGTTGAGAGCAGAGTTTAGAGTAACGGATGTATTTGGTAATCACGGGGTACTGATCGGCTTAGTTACTCGCTCACTCATTCTTACGACGACTTGCATGTATGAATTTTATGGTGCACATATGATAAACATTTATACAATGGTTATATTTTATTAATATTCAAGGATATTTATTAATATTGTTATATTTTAGTTTAATTACAAGAAGTCAAAACTGTAAAAACTCGTCTTAACTTCCATAATTACCTATGTATTTTCAAGCAAAATCTATACACATATGGTCATTCATCATACATATAGTGTACCCTTTAAAATAGACATGGTCAATCGTACACTAAAGATTTTGAATTAAAGTATAAAAATGGTAAAACAAAATTATCTCATAAGTTAAAAATCGAAGGTAATATTATTACAACATCCTAATAATACTCATCTTTGAGTACGAGAATGATTTTGAAGAAGATTAAAAGGCTAATAAAAGATTATAACACTACTAAAACTCCACTGGCATGGGTTTGATGGTGCTGGCAAAAACACCACTCATCATCTCTAAGTACCCATATAATATTATACAATATACCCGATGAATTTATTTGAAAATGTCCTCCATCAAAAGCACGATATCTTCATGGATGGTTTCGTGTGAGCCAGTATCTAAGACGAGCAGAAATGACATGGACCAAAACAATATTGTCATGATTAACCCCAGGCTGCCCTCTACCACAGTATCAGTCACCACTGAAAATTCGGCATTCATTGGATGATTCTCACATGTATTCTGAGGAGGAAGAGTTGTTTCTTTCGAAGGCAAAGATGTTGCGTTGGGTAGTGATGGTTCTGCTTGATATAGGTATGTGTGTGTCCTAGCATTTTTCACCTTTGTATTTGTGTGCGGTAATATGTTCGTGTGAAAATGGTCCTTTATAAGCTTCATCACAGGATTGGATTTCCGACCGGCAATCATTTCAGCCATTTTCAAAACTTTCCGTTCAACAGTTTTCCCGTCCACTCTACGCACATTATCGACAAACATACCTTCAAGAATTTCACATTGTAGCGTATTAACAGTAAGAAAATTATTCCTCATCGCATTGCGTAAATTCCTATCCTTATGTTTCCACATGTGGAATGGTGGAATGTTTTCACAATGAATAGGGCCCTTTTTATTTATGCCTCGACAAAGCTCGGTGAGACCCTTACACGCATCATTAGCAAGCAGGACCATTTGAGTAATAAGCTCTTGTATTCTATCTCTAATCTCTGGCCAAGTACTGCGTGGATTCCTCAGGTCAATATTCAGTAGAATCACCCCGTTCATGAACCTACGTGGCTTTGCATCTAGAAAGGGTGTTTCCTTGATTTTGGATACGTTGGAAATGTACTCGTCTACGGTAGATTTCAGCCTTTTTCTTGTGGACGGATCATGTGGAAGATATTTGTCCCGAGTGTCTTTATGGAAAACAAGATCAGCCTGGAACTGCAAGGCCAAACATGTATGCATCATCTCATCTTTTCTTGTATTCAAATCAAAACATTTACCCCCATAGGTTTCCTGGTGGTGAGAAGACTCATGTATAGAATAAAGAGTGAAAAGCAGATACTGCACATTATCTACATACTGCTGTAGTAAAGAACCTGCCTTCAGAATTTGCCAAACTTTTAAATGTTTTGTGTCTTTCGTGACTATCGCAAGTGCTCTTGGTAAAATAGGAGTCTCGTGTGTGAGGCATCTTGTGTCCCTGCAACGTAGCCTCTTCTTTTTGGCCCGAGAGTGGTCACTTCCTTTAGAAAGAGTGTTATGAATCGTCAACTTTTTGTTAATGTATATACAGTCATTTCTTAATAATCACAACACATTTAACTAACAAAAACATTGACAGTTTCGTCAACTGCTGCTAACATCTTCAAAATGGCTGAATGCGCACCACAGGCAGTCAATCATATCGGCCACCGCCTCTGAGAAGTGGGTCATAGACTCGCGAGAGCTGGTGGGCCCCCTCGTCCCGGTTGTGACCTGCTTGCTGTTGCGGATGTTTTCGTTCTCGTTTTCCAATCACTATTCCTGTTAATCACGCAAGCACTATCCCAATCTATGTCATGGTTATGTTGATTGACATGATCCGTTATCGCACTTTTATTCACCTCAGTCAGAGACTGGTAGAAAGTTAGGCACGAGACTAAAAGAACGTGTGGAAGATGTGGATACCAACAGAAAGAATCTCTGACGGAGATGAATAAAAGTGCCTGTCATGCGCAGTCGGTCATTTTAATGATGTCAACAGCAGTTGACGAAACTGTCAATGGTTTTTGTAAGTTAAATGTGTTGTGATTATTAAGAAATGACTGTTTATACATACTACCAACACGATGAACACGTTCAATGATATTTTTGCTAAGGTGTTTTATAAAATTTTAGTCATGTTGAGGGTTACTCTAGCTACCTTTCGGGACGACATTGTAACAATGGTGGCCTTTTCTGAATTTTCTGGAATAAACTTAAGTCCGTTAACTAAACAATGTGGACGATTTTAGTGATTCTATATCTAGTATTCTTCAAGTTGGTAGTAACAAGTTCTTCATTTTAACTTGATTGCATATTTATGTCATAGTGCTTACCTTGAATTTCACTAAGACTTTTAGTGTTGGTGGTCGTCTGCAATTCTGAAACATCAGCACTGCTGTCTGTGCTTCCTGTATTTCCATTGTTAAGCATACAGCTGTCGTTTGTAGTGATTCTTATGAACTCTGTAGACGATTGATTGGTAACATTGCCTAGAACTGCCTTTTTAGACCTAGATGCGGTTGACGAAACGGGTAGTTCAGTATCTTCTGTTACACCATGCTGTAGATCATTATTTGCAGAACTACTTGATGATTTGACATCATGGTTTGTAGTAAATTTAGTCGGAGGGTCTGGCGAACCTATGGCCAAAGATAGTTTTCGTTGGTTTTCTGTTTTCTCTGGACATGTTACCCGTATAACCTTAGTCTCTTGTGATGGAATCGACTGGATTAACTGTTCCGACTCTGAGGGCCACCCTGTCGTAGTACTGCTTTGCCCTTCGACTTTCTGTTGGACGTAATCGCCATCTTCCTTTGGTGACAGCGGTGCAACCATTGCGCTACTACGCTGTTCCCCACCATTTCTGTGGATTGTGTTTACACATTTCCAAGATTGTTTTGCTTCTCGGACATTGTTGTTACCATTTTGACGTCGGACTTTCTGTCTTTTATGAACCATTTTCACTTTTGCTGACTATGTATGTTTGAAGATTTACACGAATTGTACACATGCTGATATAGCAACACTTGTGCTTCAAATATTTGTTTTATAGCCAAGGCTTTCAATGTACCACCTACCACACATTTTCCCATTCATACCTGCTATTCGGCTATGATATAGACGGATTGATATTTTATAAAGAAATGCTAAGGGCTTAGCATGCATGTATTAATAACTAAACTTATACATTTGTAAGTATAGGTAACACTATGTAATCATACATTACACCAAACCAACAACTGCACAAAGTCTATTTCGGATTTGGAATCTACCAATACGTGCATTATGTCTTCAATTCAAGTATATTGATTTCATTCCTTCACATTTAAGCCGTAGTGTTTGTTGCACATGTATAATCTTTATCTAGTATAACAATAAGTAGTATTATGCCAATGCACACGGCCTCATGTGTAGTTCCATATATGGACTTCCTCTTCTAAAGCGTCTATATATTTTCTCGACATGTATAATCATTTATTCAGTCTCATTATCTAAATTGGGGCTTGTTAAACTGAAAAGACAACGTGGGTAATATTGCTTCTAACCACTGAGTCCCAATGATTGTTTACAACGAAAGACACACGGCCCGACTTACCGTAGGTCCAGCTACTCGATATATCACTCCATTCCCCTCGTTGTTATTGAACATATTAATTTAAAAGAAGTAATACAGCAAGTGTCTCTGGGAACCTGCCTGTAGTGATACAATGTACACTCATGTCAACTGGTACTTAATTAACTCCCAATCGTAGTGGTTTCCGAGTTCATATTGAAAGCCCCTAAATATGATACTAACGGTCTACCTGCCGCTGCTCCGGTTTGAAAGAGATGAGATCCGGAACACATTCAATGCTCCTCCAGTCCCATCCTTCCCTCTGTTCCCCATCCCTCACACTAGCGCGTGTCAGTATACAGGTCTGGGACAGATTAGATACACGGTATCTCCATCACCGTCCTCTCATCGTCATATGTCACAGCCATATACACACTATACATGTACTCAGTATATGGCAATTATTGATCCGTCTAATATTCCTCCCCCAGCTACTGCTACCCCTGGTAAATACGTGCAGAAGAGATTAAATGTTCCGCCCGCCCCCTACCCTTCATTCCGCGCCAACCCCTTCTTCTCTTCCCAATCCTCTCTACTCCATCTCCATCTAAACAGGTCCAGAACATTCTAAATGCATCTCCATCACCCCCTTCTTTCTGCTGCTCGGGTTGAAACGGATGAGATCCCCCGCCGCCCCCCCCATATGAACACATACACCCTTTCTGCCACCCCCACGCACTCAACAAAACAGGTCCAAAACAGACTAAATGCACCTCCATCCCCATCCTCCTCAGCTCCCTCGTCGTGTGACACGCAACGTACGTTTGATGTACACGTTTAAGATATAATGTACGTTTAACAAACGTGGCCCTGTAAGAAGCATGACAAACATTTATAAAAAAAATCGTTTTTCTTTTTCTTGTATTTTTAATATAAAAAATAATTCATTCTGGTTGAAATGTATATAACAACGACCACCAAGTTGTCCTGATTGTAAAAACATAGTTTGGAGTGTGTATGTCTTCTGGTTATAACGCCTTCTTGGATAAAAAAAAATCCTTATCCATTTATGTAAATATAGATTAGATATAGTGGCATCTATCCACATACTTGATTGGAATGCATTGCGCAACAAGACTATGAAACTACATTTTAGACATTCATATCTTAATATGAATAAAGAATCAGATTGAATATGTAAAAATCATACCCTTTCACGAATGCCCATTTAATCGTTTTCTTATTTTTATTGTATTTTGCTGTGGTGAATAGTCAGAAGAAATTAAAAAGTATAAATGACACGACCCTTTGTTCATTCTCGAAAGCAGAACAACAGATCTTCATGTTATCGCCTTCATTTCTGGCTGCAACATAATAAAGGTCCGTGGCTAAGACGAAAATTAAGTAATTCAATCTTCACATTAGCCTATCGGAAAGTGAAATCGCCGCTTGTCGATCAACATCTATCGTCTGGTTAGCGCACATTTTACTGCTGCCTCGATCAGTACAGAGGTCTATTGCTAATGGAATGAATTAATGCAATTTCAATTAAGCCTTCTGTCGTCAAAACTGACAATAGCACTGTTATTTTTGTACACTTTCCCTGTTTCGTGAGTCTGGTTAATTAGTTTTGTTCTATATTCCAGTGCAGTAACAAGATAATTGTAATACAATTTCATTGAAAATGAAACATTTTGCATTGTAATGTAATTAAAACCTTGCTCAACATAATGTGATCCTCCTAACAAATAGTCTTTGACATATGATACTCACTGCTTAATTATAGAACAGCAATGAATCTATGTAGTGGACACCAAATAGATGTGGAGCCTTGTACAGGTTCCACTGTAGGTAGATTAAGGAAGTATATATGAAAATATATTAGATTATATAATACAAAATCTGTTGGTAAACTGTCAACATGTTTTGTCAATATGTTGAAGTGTTCTATGTAATCTCGAATATGTTTTACTTAAAAATCGTGGCATTGTGACATTGGCATCGTGGTTTTGGGTTATAATCTTCAATGACTATAGGGCTTCTCTGTGGACAATTTATGAATGCTGATTAGTACCAATGAAAGAGACCACAACATGCTGCAATATTTTCTTTCATAATTTTTTTCATATGAAAAGACTTTTGTTAAGTGCCTTGATATAGCTATTCATAATTATATACGCATAATGTTTTGCCCCAAAATTACTATTACATAATCAAAGAATGCTTTAAAGCGTGTCTGCTACAAGGTCTCTGCAAGCGGCTTAACATTTATGCATTTTTATGGTGGTCTATAACTTTTTGTTCTAGTTTTGAAAATCGGAAAAACGTGCGTTTATATTGACAAAAATAATCCTGTAACACCGTGCACCATTGTCCAGTGCTTTTTGTAGCTAATGTAACGACAAGCAAATGCAAATAATTATGTCGATCACTATAGTATACGATTTCACATAGTGATCACTGATCATTGCTTTTCACTGTAAATAATATAATCATATTATAAAGTGTTAACTTCCTGTGTTTGTAGTAAATCCAAGACCAACAAGCACTCCAGAGATGACGAGCCAACACCTAAAAAGTATGTTGAATTGTTGACTGGAAAAGATTTAGGATCTAGCTCTAGATCCAAGAGTCCTGAAGACTCTCGCTACGTCGTACTAACACGTCACGGGCCTAGTAGCAAGGTAAATATTCGCAAAGAAATCTCAACACAAAATATGCAATAGATAAACATCTATAGTGAAGTTCCCGCGTATTTGATATTTTCCCAGTTACCACTTGTATTCGTAAATGATTGTGTAACATTTTGCATTAAGATTTATCATAATAATATATTCTTACACACTATGACGTATTCAGCATCAGCAATATTTGATGGCTCATACAAAAACTACAATAAATAGTCCTTTAATGTAGAAGTCGATAAAAATTGCATTAATATATGGCTATAAACCTATTTCACGATGCTCTTCAGGTGAACCTTTACAGAGAAGCGCAGTGCCAGTCGATTGACAATGATCACCAGAAGCCGAGGGAGCTGGATAAAGTTGACATTGCTGCGTTTATCGAGCGCTTGTTTCAAGGAGCGATAGCTCTGGAAGATCATCTAAAAAAGGTCCCCAGAGAGCATGCGGAGGAGGCTGTTAACCAGAGACTGTCTAACCACGTGGATGATACTTACGATAGATTCACCCCTCTTGGGTATGCAGTGATGAGAAATGATGTCAATTTGCTGGACGTTTTGCTAAGATGTAGTCCGGATTTCAAAGCAAGACCTTGCTTTCTCAAATACCCAGAGAGTTACTTCATCCGGGAAATTGATAGTTCTCTGCATTTAGCTGCTTTGATGGGATGCAAGCCGGAGATATTTGATAGATTACTGCCTTATTGCCAGTTGATGGATTTAGCTTCATACCACACAAAAGCCAGTCTGCTTAGATATATGACAACATGCGAGAATAGGTCAGTTGCCAATGATATTATGAGCATGCTAAAAGATAGCAACAATAAAATAGACTTGAGAGAGGAAGACTTGCGCTTTTTGCTCCACGAATCAGTGAAATACAACAATATATCCACTGTTAAACTACTATTGGATTTGGGGGTTAATATAAATGAAAAATGTAGACTTGGAAAAACGGCACTTATAATCAGCTGTGGCCCGACAATCGAAAATAAGGAGTTGGTCGAACTGCTCTTGAAATATGGAGCTAATGTTCACCTTGTTGACAGCTTTAATAGAACAGCTATGCACTACGCCATTCGATTTTGCTCTAAGGGAATCATCCAATTGCTTTTGGATGCTGGTTGTGATATCTTCACCGAAGACAGCAGGGGTAAGAGCTGTTTTCAATACATATTCAATGACGGTGATCGCAGATGGTTTCGGCGAAGGCCAGTTGAAGATCCAGCAGATTTGATCGAGCTTATCATGGACTCGCGGGGTGGAGTTTTACGCCTCCAATATGTTGACGACTTCTTCAAAGCAGCCTTGGTGCTAAGTAAGCATTCAAATGTTGACGACAAGCTAGTCAATTTGTTCAACGAAAACTCCCAGTTCATCTCTACTAGTCCTGCCTCACCAAACCAAGACAAACTCTTCATCAGGTGCGTCAAGCACCAACTCGTCAAAGCCGTCACGTGGCTGGTTGATCGAGAATCTAATGTCCACGTGACCGATAAACATGGCTGGTCTGCTCTGCACCTGTGTCTTCTCACCGAGAACATGGAAATATTCTGGTTGTTGGTTCAGTCGGGGTGTGATATCAATGCCAGGACACCAGATGGACTCACCCCATTCTGGATAATGTTGAGAATGGGACTCGAGGATTTGGCTATAAAGTTTATGGATTTGGGAGCTGATTTCATCGCTACTGTCAAGGTAGGCATTTGAAACAAACTGCTGCTTGAATAGTTAATCATTATAACATAAATGCATTTTATAACTATCTTCCAACTTTTCGTAATGATTGAATTTGTGTGAACTAGCTATTCGTGTCTGTCTACTCTAGAGAAGATCTTGAGATGTCCAGTATAGATACAGCAGTTTGGTGGCCATTTAGGAAATCATAGATTGCAATGAACTCTTACTAATATTTTGCCCGCCCTTATTGACCTAATATGTACATGTAGGTATGAACAAAATACGCACATGAGTAATAGTTTGATATATACCAGCGGATTGAGGTACATGTAGTTTGTAGACATCAGACCCAAGCTATTGCTAGTCCTCAAGTTATTGCCATCATCTATGGCGGGGGAAGTGTGTCACAAACGAATGTTTTTGGTGCGCCAGAATCGAATTTTCACGTGTGCTATTATCAGCTCCAAATCAACTGCATGTGTTGTCACGCAGATCCTGGCCCTGTACCGCTTGTCGTCTGCCGCGCTGCCGGAGCTGCCGGACGCCGTCCTGCCGGCCAGCACGGCCTCGCCCGGCACGCT
Organism: Streblospio benedicti; assembly: GCA_019095985.1. Lineage (NCBI taxonomy): Eukaryota > Metazoa > Annelida > Polychaeta > Spionida > Spionidae > Streblospio > Streblospio benedicti. Next base: position 50,362,791 of record CM032662.1, read on the forward strand.
CGAGTGGGCGCGCCTCATGCAGCAGCACGTGACCCCGCGCCACGTTGCCGGCGCCCTGGGGCTCACACGGCTCGCTCACGTGCTGGCTCAGCGGGGTGAGCGCGCCAGTATACTCTTCTATCAGAAGGCACTCAATAAATACAATACAATACAATACGCACTCATTTTTTAAAGTCACAAATGGTAATTTTCGGAGTCTAACCTCATCGTAGAACATATCACTGTTTTTATTCCAAATTTCTAAATATTGCATTGTAAATTGAGAGATTTCAATACGGGGTGTATTGAAATACAAAAGATACGTATTTTGTGTTTACATTGCGATATGTGGCTGTGGTCATTGTTTAAGATGGCGACAGCTCGCCACACGCTGCACCAGGCGTACCTTTTCATAAAGCATGACTGCCTCTTGGCATGCATTCACATATCGAAGAACAGTATTTTAGCCTACACCCATCCCTACTCCCACCACCAACAACAAGGGGTCTTTTCCTCCCGAAATTGCATGTAACTCTACCAGGACACTATCCTGACTGGCCAAAACATTTTGAGGAAAAACTTTGCTCAGAAGACATTGGCTGTTACTCAAATACTTTCTATGAATTTGTCTATGGTAGAATATGTTTGGTGATGTAAACAGTTATTTTTTATTAGTTGTACATCTTTAAATAGGACTCTACATGTTTTATATTTTAATTCAGATACCGTATTAATGCGTATAGAATTTGTCCATATTGCACACCTCTTTTTTCCAACAATGATATGAACGTTACAAAATACCAACCTGTAGCAGGCCAACACTCAGTAGCGAGTTCACCTTCGGGGGATCATGAACATCGATAAACATATACAGTGTCATCTTAGAACAAGAGTTAAGATTACTGACATGAACTATCAGAAACGCATCACAGGCCAAAATTGTAATGTGCGATAATTATGCCTTTCAGGTGTTCCTGAAACAACCCGTAAGAGCTCAATCGTCAAAGCCACAATGCTAATGAAAGAAAATGTGTCTACTACTCATAGCATTAAAGAGTCGACATCTTTGCACCCCAATGTGTCAGAGAGTCGCATTTCCCATTGTCAGTCAATTGAGAATATACCAAAACTAAAAAGATATGTGGTCGCAACCCGGATGTCGTCATCCTTGAATGGTGTTTGGCGGGGCACAGCAGCGAGGGTGGCCTTCGAGAAGTTTGTACCAAGGAGATCAAAGTCTTTGAAAAGAGTAGCGGCTTCTCAAGGACGTTATAGCAGTGATTTACCTGATTGATCTGGAACAATTATGATTGAAAACCGCGTGCATGCATTAAAATGTGGTGTGTATCTCCTTGTAAAAAGAAACTTAACGTAAGTTTGTTTAGAGCACATTGTATATTTGGGTTTGTGGGATGTCAACAGTATGTAGACATTAGTGCAAGTCAACAATTATAAGCATGGTTGTGATAATTGTGCAAATGCATGTAATGGTATTTGAGTGGTACTAAGTACTAGTATATAATGAAGTGAAATGCACAATTTTAATTGTGTGATCGTGCTCGCTTGCCCTAGTAATCTCTCTCAACTACAATTAAATTATGTACTCTGCATATCAGGGCACTGTCAAACATAATGCAATCTTTAGCACACCAGTTGTTCAGATGCACATTTCAAGACGATTATAAATACAGTGTACACCATATTACTTTGGTGGCGAATAGTAAGGTTCTCAGCCTGATACTCGTGTGTTCCATAGCTGATAGCACAAATGTGACAAATGCATGCACTCCTGGACGATTTTTATGTTTTTGTTATTTATCTGTATGGATATCTAAAGCCATTGATTTTCTACATAATCATAGTTTTAACCACATTTTATTATTTAAACACACCAGAGAGTAGGTGTGATCCAACCACCCCTGTAAAGCCCACTCTGCCTGCGTCCCTGTTAAGGTGTGTGTGGGGGGGGGGGTGGGTATGCTGCGGTCGATCTAAAGTGGTGGGTGGTGGCTTGTGAATATTTGCGACGTCAAATATGTGGTTTCTTATCTTGCACCTTTTTTTATCCGTCATATTGACTCTGTGCACGTGTGTTTGTAAAAGAAGCAGAATAAAACCCATTTACTACTTGCTTGTTTGTGTACATCTTTATCATAATCACGTGATTCAAGGCACATAAAGATTTTTGACCTTCTAACATAAACATAACTACATATATTACACTATATGTACTTTCTATTATAGGCCTATTGCCTCCTAAGCATTCAGCTGAATTAATACATTCGTACACATTGAATAATACATACAATCATTCCTTCAATTGAATAGCCGAGTAACCTATGTTTATGAAATCTGACAAACATACTGCCATATCTTCTATGGCATCTTGCTCTTACAATACTTAGAAGACAAATGCCCATGCAAGTCAGCTGCAACTTTTGTAAATGTTATAACAATTGTTTTTATATTCAACAATAATAAACAATAAAATACTACGCTCCTCATATACAGCTCTAAACATTTGAATTCCAAACATGCTCAATTATGTTTTTCCTTCTTCATGTCACAACTTTGAGTGTATATCAACAGCTTTTCACAAGTGAATTGAGCCTACAATCATACAGAATACACCAATTTCTAACAAGTTGACTGATATGACAGCAAGAATCCAAAAGTTAAATAGCAGCTGGATTTGTGTATGTAATTCCAAAATGCTACCGTACAGATGAAGCAAAAGAGAGCACATAGCAACAAAAGCAAACACCCCACCATCTGTGTCACAACCAAGTGGCCAATTTGTCGTCTGATCACAAGAATTCGCAATGATGACATGCTGTCCAGATCCTGCGTGCAGTGGCCGGGCTATCGCCCTGGAAGTCGCCGTCACAGCTTCGATCCTCCCTCACGGAGACGACTGCAGCCTTGATCTCCATGAACGGAGAGGCAGACCCCCTGTATGACAGGGAGGGAGGATAACATCATAAGCCATAATATATATGGCTCTTTTCCCACAGCCCCATTGACATACATGGGAATCCTCAGTTGGGGGTTGTATTGCTAGCCTTACAATCACATGTACATTTTTCACCATTATCGTGCATCAATCGACTATTGCATAAATATAGAGAAGAGGATGGAATCATAAACTCGCGAGAGTTGGTGCCCCCCCTCGTCCTGTTCATAACCTGCTTGCAGGTTCGGATGACCACAGACTCTTTGATGGTCCTGGTTTTCCATTCACTTTTCTGTCTATTATTCCTCGTTCAGGATCAGAATATTTGACTTGTGGCATTGCGCGGGAAGAAAATTCGAGGATGCCAACAGATGAAGCAGTTGTTTGGCGAAACTGTAAATGTATTTTTAAAAATCTAGTGTTGTGAGCAAAGAAAGATGAACTCATATATTTCATACCAACACAATGAACACATTCAAGAATATATAGAGAAGTGGTTTAGTGGAACAAGATAGAATTTTCCTGGTCGGATGCATAATCATACAAACAAAGTACACATTCATATGTCGGGCACAATACCCTGACCCCGTCGCATGCACTGCATTTGACACACGAGTGTACTCATCAATGTGTATGTACAGCCAATTTAATTTAATTTGTGAAGCTGCAAGTTGTACTGTAAATAACATATCTTCCACCTTTGCAGAATACAGAGCCCGTGGGTCTCTCTTGCGTCCTTTCAGCAGGGTGACATTAACCTCTGTGGGGATGTTCTTCACTGTTGGTATGAAGTAGTCTGTGTTCAGCACACATTCCTTGTATAGGTGATCTCTTCCATGGTGAATCCTTCTGAAATGTACACATAGTTTGTCAATTTCTTTTTTTTTTCGAGTTGTTCATTTATAATGTATACTTTTCTGTTGGTGTCAGATCCATTATCACATACATGTACATTTATTTTCAAAAATGCAACGATTATGCAACATCACGTGACTGAGCAATATCTTTAAGTGATATGTTAGCCTCCAGTGCATGCACTAAACGCATGCTAGAGTGTACCTACATATTCAACGTATGTTACAGTACCATCAATGAGAAGTCATACTATGGTGATCTACAATGTCATCCACTCATTTTATGATGACCTGTGAAGTCATCCACTATCCTTCAGGAAACTTGTGAGATCACCCACTTAACTAACCATATGGTGCGGTCATCCACCCACCTTATGGTGCCCTGTGAGGTTGTCCTGAAGGTGAAAAACTTTACTAAAAACTGTGACATTTATCTTTTCTTAATTATTCATGTGATCCACTCTCTGTGCAGACCGTTCGTCCGCCTCTTAATATTCGCCCACAGTTTTGACAGATGTATGTGGGCTGTGCTCAAATTTAAAACATACTTTAATAAATAGTTGCTATCGTTTTGCAAATTCGCTACGTATTTCAAATGTCATAAGTAATAGTGAACTCGTTGACAGTTTTGGCGGTCTACAATGGGGGTGAGGTACGCATAGTCGGAAATAATTGCGTTGCTTCAGCAGCTAAGCGAAAGCCTTGTGATCACTTCGTTTGTATGTCAGTATGCGTGTATGTATGTATGTTTGTATGTATATATGTCTCTGGACAAGCTAGAGGGTATACCGATGAACTGATTTTCTTCAAACTTTACACAACTATGTGGCACGATGCGACAACGGAGTGATTCGATTTTGAGCACTTTGCCAATTAAAGTGTGCTTTTGTGCATTTATGGTCCATTTTGGACGTTTTCTGCAGTATCTTTAAAACTGCTTGGATGAACACATTCAAACGTGGTACAATGCTTACATGTCTAAAATCCATCACGTGTATTTAATTTTGGCACTTTGCCAATTTAAGTGTGATTTCCTGGAGGCCAGTTAAGGTCATTTTTTGCCATTTTCTTCAATAGATTCAATACAGCTTGAACCATGAATTCCAAATTTGATACACTGCTCATATACGTAGTGGCCATCATTGGTGTTCAATTTTGGCATTTTGCCAATGAAAGTGTTCTCTCCAGAAGGCCATTGGAGGCCAATTTTGGCATTTTTAGCTTGACACATGACTTCAGTATGGCATGCAATATTATGGCACTGGTGACCACAACCTACGTTGAACTTTGGCCTTTTGCTAACTAAATGAAAAGTGCTCAGAGAGCACAGCATTGTGTAGCAGTTTATAGACATTTTAAGTTTTTTCCTACTTTCTTCAATACTTTCAATACAGTTTGAACCATGACTTCCAAATTTCATTCTATGTTCACATACATATTGACAAGCATATATTTTCATCTTTGGCACTTTGCCAATTAAGGTGTGCCGTTTTAGTTCCATGTTCGACATTTTTATTGATAGTATCAATGCCTTTGAAGACAAATTCTTCAAACTTCGTTCATTGTTTACATTCATCGAGGCCATCATGAGTTTTCAATTTTGGATATTTGGCAAGAAAAGTATAGGTTCAAGGGAGTAATTTTAAGTTTTTATTTAACGATTTCATTATTTCTGCATTTCTGCATGAACTACAAACTTCATGCTTATGCTATATCTTGATCGCCCATATGTCAACGTTGTTCTTGCGACCCTGTGTTCTATGAACACTTTTGATCTTGTCCAGTGACGGTGTTTCTTTAACACAAACGTTGTTGTTGCCCCTAACTATGACAATGATTTTCCATTTCGTTGAGTAATTGGCCACGTTTATAACATATAATAAGATGCATTGCTTCATCATAAAATTCTTAAATTTTAATTAAATGGATCATAATAAGCTGGTGAAAATATGAAATCGTTCCAATTAAAGTTTCTCATATCAATTACAAGTTTTACATTAAATTAAGCACGACACATACTCGTCAATGAAGTTTAAATTACTCTTCATCACAAAATCCAATTATAAGACGCTGACATTTAAATTATGTGTACCTCTTTGATGTTTTTATATGATAAAATTCTCTTAAAAGCAATGGAAGCGAATATGTACATCCTTTCATACGCTCCAATTCATAGTGAGGAGGCAGGACACCACGAATGTAAGTTGGAAATTTTAACATGTTCTTGACTGTAATGTCATTCATAAACTCTAGTATCTGGCATCGTGTACCAAATTTTGCAGACTCTGTAACTGTCGTGACAACTCTTCTAATGAAAGATATTGATAGATAGTTATTTAGTATGCCAGTGTATTGAACACTGCAGGGGCGTTGCTATACATATGCAGTGTTGTGCATCATTTACATTGTTCATTTTAATAAGAAGACAATTGAATTTGATACTCTCTCTTTTTCAGCATGCAAGTCTCTGTCGTATCCATATATTTGACTTTGGTGCTGGTGACTTTGAACGTCACTATGAGTCAAGGTCGATTCTGTGAGTGGATATGTAGCAAGGCATTTAAGGTACAGTTGGACATTCGCTAGCATCAATAACTTTACTCACAACACTGAACAATTTACAAACTCAAATTTCAGTCTTCATACCACTTCAAGTGAAATAAAAAGTATTTTTGACCATTTATGACCCTCAACATTTTACAATATGATCAGATTTATAAAACACATGACAAGCTATAATCAGCAAACATTACACTGTTCACCATGCACACTAGCACCATACGCTGATTCGTTAACACACTAGTAGATGCATGCTATGATTATAACAAAGCCTTGAGGGTGCTTGGTGAGACTTCCGAGAGAACTCCACTATTACATAAAAAAGGAGGGCATGAGTTTCGCCTCATCCCTTTCCCAAATGTTATGTTTATGGGGCTTGGTCCTCTCCGTAAGCTTTAACATGAATAAAACGCCTGAAATTCGTTAATTGAGCCACCGCCCTTTTTATGAAAACCTGGATCTGCCAGTGATCTAAACAGTCTGCATGCATCAAAGCCCATCTAAGAGGGCATTTTTGGCCAGTCAGGGCATATAGCCCCTGCATTAACCCCAACCCCTCCCGAAAATCGCTTCTTATCTCCCAAAGTTGAGCATCTGAGAGGCCGAGTAGACCCCACTGGTAAGTGTGTGAAACCAAGATAACAACCAGACGGAGTAACTTACCAAAGACGACTTAAAAGAGACAAGTGGACAAGTTATGAGCTTCTAATGTTCAGGATGAGTTATGGCGGAAGCGGTGTGTGGAGGGCATGCAGCAGTACGGCAACAGCAACTGTGAGAGCGACATCAGGTCCATGGTGGACCGCTACGGCAAGCGCAGTGGCCAGCTGACCAGGATACAGGAGAGGTACCCCCAATGTGCAGCTTGATTTTGATTTTATTCAAGTTACTTACTGCAACCCCTCAATACCCAAAATGAATAAACAGACCCAAAGACTTTATATCTTCTGAACATTTGTCTGCCAGTCACCACTACTCATGTGTATTTCAAGCATGGCTGACCTGCCCCAAGCCCGGGCCCTGCAGAATGATGTGACAAGTGCCGCTCGGAAGCTGGACGCCTTGCTCCGTGTCCTGGGCTCTGTACTCGCACATGGTAAGAAACAGTTAAGTCGTGCATTACAGACAACCTCTAAACCATGATACACACATACTCACTCATATGGCCCCCAGTGGGAATTAAGCGATTCCCGTCAGTGATTAGATTGCATAAACTAGTTAATTGATTGATAGTCCTAACTGAGCTTCTTTTACAATATTCCCATTTTGTCGACCGCACACCACTTAAGTATAAACCCGATTCTTAAGTGATCTAATGAGGAGAATAACTCGGGGCTGACTTGTATGTATGACGTCCAGGGGGCAGCAGTGAGTCTCGTGGAGGTGGACGTCCTTACAGGATAATGACATTGCTAGAAGTTAGATAATGAAAGAAATTAAGTCTTCATCTCTAAACAAAACTAACAGTTAAATCTTTACCACTGGCAACCACATCCATCAGAGCATGCAGTGATCGTTTTTCACTTCCTCGCCGGCTCTTGGTAACAGATGCTGTAAAATTTCTTCATGTCGTATATTTTCATGAAGCAAACAATTAACATGCATTGAGCTAATCAACTTGTATTTGACATAATGAGCACAGACTTTTGGTTTGTAAAACATTGAAATGCTACATATGGAGAATATGAAGGGAAACTACTTTTTTTTTCAGATTCGTCCAGTGGTGAAGCGTTTAAATGATTGTGACGCAAGCAGAATTAAGATGAGCATCGATCTGGGAATTACCTGTGTGTGTGTGTACATACTGCAATAAGCAGTAATAAGAACTTTGTAAATAGATTCATTTGTTTTTTAAATAGATAGATTGATTAATTTTGTGAAAATCCATTTTTGCTTCCGAACAGGAAGCAAAAATGGATTGTTTCCACAAAATTAATCAATTTATCTAAGTAATAAGACCCTTTACTTTTTTCGTTTTGGCTTGACAATGTATTGGGGCGAGTACATGTCTGACAGTTGTTCTGACACCAATCGTATTCCACTAACTTTTAGCCGGTAACAATATTTTTACTTTAGACATTATTCTGGAAATTATTGGAAATGATTCACACTAAAATGCCATGCCTAAATAATGATATTTTTATTTATATGTAATTTGGAAAGATGCAGACACTAACAGAAAGTTCCAACATAATTCAGACTTTTATCTATGTAAAGAGTCATTTTGGTAAGAGGTATATGGACAATGATTGGGAATGCTTTTGGAAATATTTACATAATCCCTATATATGGTTAAATTCCACATTCAATTACTATATAAACATAAATGGTATTGCAAAATTTTCCATGCATTTGTACATTATTGACCAATGCAAATTATGCTTTCCTTCACTGATTTAGGTCAATGGCTGTCCTAACTGTAAAGATAGCTCTTACATTTTATGTGGGCAAAATGTAGTGGAATTTAATTGGTGCCAGGACCATAGATTGTGTTAATGATAATGTCACCTTTTCAAAACCCATGCCATATGAGGTGACTGTCATTAACAATGCACATATGTGATGAATATTGACATAATTCAGTTGTGTAAATGTCACATGTAATTGGATATAAAATATTTAAAATCAAATAGCACTTATAAAATTAATCAAGTGGACCATGCATCATGTGTCTCATTTGGTGTCCGTTATATTACATAATATGAGATTCGAGTTCAGCAATGTGGCAACCACCAATGTAATTCTCGTATTTATGAGGATAAAACACATTTTCTAGGTATAGTCCTTATAAGCATAAGGTAAAAGTGTCAGTAAAGGTAATGGAATTTGCAAACTTGGAAAATTGCTTATAAGATGTTATTCTATATGATAAAGATATTTGGAAAACGTAATAAAAAACCCAATAAAACTTGAATAAAATTTTCCACTAAAGTTTCAATATGGTTTTATAGTGTTGGTTACTACAAGGGAAGGGGCACAAAAGTTCCAAGTTGTAGGCAGTACTAAAAAGAGCTGTGTTTCTTAAGGATAGTGGATTGTAAAGAGTACACATACTATCAGAAAAATTAACATTTTTTTTTAATTTTCTGATAAAAAATAAAGAGCACATTTAAAATTTCAGAGAAGAAGACCGGTATTAAATTTTCAGACACACAAAGAGGGGATGTGAAACTTTCCATGAGGGAAAGAGCGGTCTGCCATGATAAAATGAGATTCCCGGTCTGGGCCCACCCATCAGTTACATATCAACACAGATCTGGGGAGAGTAGACACCTGTAAATATCTTTTGATTCTCTTGAATCACATATTGTA
>CM032662.1:50372547-50435898 GCA_019095985.1 Streblospio benedicti
ACAAGAATTCCCGCTGGTTACAAGCTGCGCAGATCCTGCGTGCAGTGGCCGGGCTGTCGAGCTGGAAGTCGCCGTCCCAGTCGCGGTCCTCCCTCGCCGAGGCGACGGCAGCCTTGATCGCCATGAACGTGGACGTGGAGAGGCCCATGGGAGGCTCGCCTACTGCCTGACAAGGAGGGAGGAGAACATGATAGTGACTTGCAAGATACTACGTATAAGGGTACTTTTTCCCGATGATGATTCACACGGATTATTTATGTATGATTTCTAATGTATGTGACAATGCTCAGGAGGAAGTTGTATTGTTAGCCTTACACTGAAAGTGCCCGAGCATAACATTTTACCATTCTGGTACATCAATCAAAATAAGCTAAGAAAGAGATTAAGATTTTGAAATCATAGGTATCCCAGATTGTAATATGGTGATGACTACACTATATACAGGAGAATTACAGAAATCTAGAGAAGGGGCGTATAGTTGTTGGATGGGAGAATATAGAATTGTTAGGTGGTCAGCTGCATACAGTCAAAGTACAAATTTGGGAGCGTTCACAATTGACGTCAACCCCGAAAAGGCGTGGGGGTCAGCAAAAGTTGACGAGGATGGTGTTGTGGGGCGGAGCCCAACTCAAAAGTTGAAGGGGGGTAGGGTAGGGGGGCTGCAATTCACCAATTACCTCTTGAATTGAACTAACTTAAATTTGTATATTAACTTCTGTAGTGATTACTACGACATATTTTAAGAACAATTGAGTATCTTGATATCAAGTATATGTCAAAGTATTATTGATATTTAAGGTTATAGTGTAATGAATGGAGATAAAATAAATGCTTTACATTTGTTGGAATGTTTGTTTATAAATCATAAAATTGACATCACGCCATAATTAACAGGGGGCATGGGGGCGTTTGGGGGCGGGTGTCCTCAAGTTGACAGTGGGAGGGGGGTGCAAATAAGTTGACGGAAGTTGACGAGGGGGTGGGGGGGTGAGGTTAGGGCAACAGATAGTGCCAAAATGTGGTTGACGTCAATTGTGAATGTTCCCTTTAAAGTTCCGGCACACCACACTAGCCCCGTCTCATACACTGGATGTGCCACATGAATGTACTCATCAATGTGTACTTACATCCAATTTCATTTCATTGTGAAACTACAAGTTCTCCTGAAAATAACATTTCTCCCACCTTTGAAGAATACACAGCCCGTGGGTCTCTCTTGCCTCCTTTCAGCAAGGTGACATTAAACTCTGTTGGGATGTTCTTCACTGTCGGTATGAAGTAGTCTGTGTTCAACACACCTTCCTTGTTATAGGTGATCTCTTCCATGGTATAAAACCCATAACCCATCATAAATCCACCTGGAATATTGATAGTTTGATAATTTCTCATGTGGGGTGTTTAGTTGATGAAGTATGGTAGGTGAAAAAGGTTTAAATTGTGGATCCTTTATCACATACTTTTATGTTTAGAAAGCCGAAACGATACCTTCGATCTGCCCGACATCAATAGCTGGGTTAATGCTCCGTCCGATGTCCATCACTATGTCCGTTTTTAACAACTACAATATAATATACATGCAATTACAGCTGCTGCATTACAATTTATATTGAAACGTATGACCAACCCAACGTCATTTTCATTATTGTACCTGTTCAAGACCTAAGTATATATCATTATTGCATATACTGCAGCTGGTGTCCATTATCATGACAACCTAGTAAATGCAACCACCCTTAAATGATATATTAACCACCAGGGACATGCACTCAACGCATGTTGTGGAATGTACCCACATGTTCAACGTACGGTATGTTACGGTACACTCAGCGTGAAGTCATGCTATTGTGATTTGAAATGTCATCCACTCACGTTATGATCACCTGTGAAGTCATCCACTAACCTCCAGGAAACTTGTGAGATCACCCACCCACCTCATCCTATGGTGCGGTCATCCACCCACCTTATGGTTGCCTGTAAGGACGTCCACCTCCACGAGACTCACTGCTGCCCCCTGGACGTCATACAAGCACGCCCGCCCCGAGTTGGTCTTTTCGTCATAACCGTATGTTTCTTCACTACAACAACAATGGACTTTCGTCTTTATAGAAAGTTCATGTACCACTGAAAGGACTGTTGATATATATAATGCCAACAACAGGATTATTAAATCAAACGTAATTTGACATATCTTAACAATTGGTATATAGTGTTATTTGTCATCAAAATTCAGATATTGGCACATATGTACCGGTAATAACCAGTAGCAGACAGGTTGACTCTTTCGAAAAAGGCAGCTGCCACCCATTCTTTCCACGTCTTGCCCGGCATTCTAGCCTTGATTGGAGCCAATCTTTTTAGAAGAGTATCACAGGCCAACTAGAAAATTCCATATTCTATTAGTCAATGGAAGATGAACACTCTTTGTGTTGATTCAAATATATAGATACCTATTGGAACCTGTCATTTTGTCTCTGGCAAGACTTTTGCTCTTGTCTCAAGAGCTTCGTCGGGCCGAATGAAATGATCCTCTCAATGGGTCACATGACCACCACGTTTTTGGCGATCATGTGACAGCAGAGCGGTGTACACGGGAGGCAAGTCGTAGCCGGTGTCGCGGTTCATCCTGGGTCGGCGCTCTCTAATTTCAATGGCCTTACGGATCTTCCTTGGCAGCTCCAGTTCTTCCCGTGCCACCACTTTAAAGTCACTAGGGCTGATCTTGTACTCTGTATCCTTAATATGGTCCCCTATTGCCGTTGGAACGCGTTTAGGGTTCAAATGTTCCTTGACTCTGGCGCTCAGCATCCTGCCTGTCTCTCCAATAAATGTCTCTCGACACTGAGGGCAGTTAACCTCATAGATGATGCCACACTTGGTACTGTGACGGAGTATGTCTGCAAATGTCGATACTTTTGATATATTTTAAAAGAGAAATAAATTATAAGTCTTGAAACATTAAGTCCAATATGACCAAAAGTCTAAGGTCAGCCGACGGTGGATAGAGACAGGTGCATGAACTGTTATTGTCTGGTGATTATGCATGAGGCGCGACTGACCGCTGTTGATTGGGTACGCGGCCAGATCATAAGCTAATCGACGGAGCTCTTATTAATAACAAACCACCGGCTGGTTCCGCATCTTGAATCTCACAGTATACCCGCTGGCGATTGGCTATTATCTGCCGACGCAGCAGTCTATGACCAAGCGTCCGAGACACTACATAAGGTCAGTCTTTAAGGCCGCAGACAGGATGAGCGGATGAGAGGATGGAGCGAGGACAATGACAAGCAGCCGAGCGTAATCAATTCAAGATAGAGTTATGCCACTTTTAGAAATTAATTATTGACAAAGACTTTGCAGATTCTCCTGATCAATCGGAACTTTGGCTGCTTACGACATGAACTAAAAGATACAGTAAGTGCTGTTTGATGGTATTGGTCGGGCGTGTGGCAAACTGTGAACTTATGTCCTTATTTAGTTCCAAATAAATAGTTTAGGTTATATGGTGTTTGTCTATCTCTTAAAAGGGGTTGTTTAGAAAAGGGAGAATTTGTGTGTTGGATGTCCCCTCTACCGGACAAGAGCATTCTCGATTAAGGCCGTATATAAGCGCAGTGACCACCCTCGCTAGGAGAACTCATGACATCTCAGACTGAGCCGGGGCGAAGTATGAGGCGTTTATAGATCTCTGAGGACCACTGGTACGGGTCCCGCAAGAGGCTGACAAAAGATACACAAATTACAAAATTCATTTCTGGCTCAACTTGGTCAATCATTATTCTTCATTAAAATAAACCAATCTCATTAGCTAGCACAGCAGCTCTACCTACCTACCTTTAGTTATTTACGGTTCAGAAAGAGAGTCTTGACTCTTACTCTCTTATCAGAGAGAAGTAGTGGAAAATTATACTCCATTACACGTGGTGGTTAAAACATACTCCATTACAGTGCTCTCCGGAGACTTGTCCTTGGGAGAAGGTAACATTGATTTTATTGTTTTCATTGGCTTATGATATGTGTTGATACCATGTTCACGGAAAATATGAGTCAGTTTTTCAGAAAGTCCTCTGAGATATGGAATATTCATTCCGCCCGACGCAGCTCTTGAGACAAGGGCGAAAGTCTTGCCAAAGACAAAATGACGGGTTCCAATAGGTATCTATATATTTGAATCAATATTTATATAATGGAACCCAATAGAAGTTATCATTCTGAGACTCTTTGTGCTATTACAGATATTATCTGTGTATGAAAGCTAATAACACTTTGTGCTGTGTACCTAATCCAACCATAATACAAACAACAAACACCAACAACCCTGTAACGTTGTAGATAGGCTTACATTCACTACTCACCAGGAGCAACTATCTAATTAAAGAAAATACAAACTTATGACGCAAAAAGGTACATCACGCTTTGAGATAAATTAGGAAATAGCCACTGACCATGGCTGCCTTGCCGTAGAGGTCCGTGCTGTGGCTGGCAAACGAGCCAATGGGGTTGGGGACGGCGGCCGTGTGGCTCCCGTCAATGTGGACGTCGGACATGGGCACAGACAGCACGTGGGACACCAGCTGGTGACAACAGGTGTCAATGAAGGGTCAATGGTTAGAGGCTATGCGGGGCTTAAAGGTGTACGAGTGTGTGTTTTGGGTGTAAATGGATTTACCACAAGAAATTTGTGGTTGGAAGTGACAGTGTTCTGTACGGAGTTTTGTGACTTATGTATGTGAGGAGGGGTGTGTATGATGGGTGAGTACGGGTATGCTGTGCAAAGTTTTTGGTATCCGGTGTGTTGTTTGTAGTTGGTGTGATTGTGTACATGGGGTTTACGGTAATGTGCTGGTTCGTAGATAAAAATAGATATAGTACTTGCAATAGCAATGCCATTATACAACCTTTGATTAGATAGTGAATTAATATCGCGATTGCTTCAATGGCTTTGTAATTATCACAAAATTATTTATAAAATGAAAATCAGTACGGGTGGATTACATCTACTATCATGTATTATAAGAAATATAACAGGAGAATCATATTAGATTTAGGCTCTATAATGCGTGTGCCTCTCCTACCAGTGGTTGAGACTTGTGTCTCACCTGAGCCACCTTGGTGTGCAGCCCCTGGCCCATCTCCACACCACCGTGAGACACAAGCACAGACCCGTCAGTGTACACGTGCACGAGGGCTGAACCCTGATACGGCAACAACAGCAATACGATCTTTGATGTAGTGTAGCGTTTGATATTCATAGATCTAGACTAGTACAATCACTGAGTTTAGATACATTAGTCCAAACAACAATATATGATAAATTATGTTTGTAAAAGACTACCCCTACGGCTACGGGTAGTCCCGTATCTTAAAAGATTCCACTATTCATACGGGACTAATTATGTAATACTGACCAACCCATAGTCCTAGCTGCCTAACAATAGAAAAGGTTGCTACTGCACATTCTTACGATAAGGTAGGTCAATTTTTACTACATAATATCTCTCAAATTATCATAAACTGTCATATTCTTGCAGATTGTGATTGTTTTCTTACCAGGCAGGACATCGGCCGGGACAAAAGAATTTGATAAGTAATTGATTGCAAAATAATTGTTTATAGTTCATTGATTTGCACTGACCACCGACCCACGCACCCACCTTATCAGTATTACATGATTAGTCACGTATCAATAGTGCAATTTTTAAAGGTATCGGAGCACGTACCGTAGTCAGCATGTTTTTAAAATGTATCGTATTTTTTTTTTTTTTTAAATAACACCATCATATCAGTACTTTGATGAAAGTGGGTACTGACCCGCAGCACCTCATGTCTGTGGCAATATAATGTATATATGCCAGTAGTGATGTGCCCCTACTTTTGCTCGGTGACTCGCAGACATGTGCTTTAAAAATAGCTAGATCAAAAGTGCTCAGAGAGCACAGAGTCGCTAGAGCAACATTGACCCATGGGCAATAAAGATGTTTGCTTTGCAATCAAAGCAGGAAAAAAGTCTTACTTGACTCATCCTACATCAATGTTATTGGCATTGGACTGCAGGCGTTTTCTAAACATGTCTAAAGTAAATATCTATTGCCCTTGAGTCAACATTAATATGGTAACGCTGTGCTTTCTGAGCACTTTTATTCCAATATAACCGCTATGCCAATTGGATGGTCATGCTTCGAACAGTATTGAAACTATGGTGGAAAAATAGAAAGAAAAATTATTAAAATGGCCCTCTGAAAGGTAAACTCTAATTGGCAAAGTGCAAAAATTGAATACGGTTAGTATTCAGTAGGTATGTAAGCATTGTACAAAGTTTGAATGCTTTTTCATAAGCATCAACAAAACTATTGCAGAAAATGTCGAAAATGAACCCAAAATGGCACTATGGAAAGCACACTTTAATTGGCAGAGTGCTCAAAATCGAATCACTTTGGTGTCGCGTCATACCATATAGTTGTGTAAAGTTTGAACAAAATAGGGTGAAGCGTAAAAGCTCTAGCTTGTCCCGAAACAAATATATACATACATACATAGATACATACATGTACATAGTTACAAACGAACAAAACACAAGGCTTTCGCTTCAGCTGCTGAGGCGACGCAAAAAGGTATTATTACTTTGCTTCAATATATACAGAATGGTTTAGCTATATAAGAATACATTATACCTACCGCATTTAGAAAGTGATCAGGCGGTCCTACGCGAATGTTACTGGGGGTGATGGCCACGCCTCTCTTCACCAGTTTGTGGGTCCTGTCAGTTAATCAAGAGACAAATAACTAATACTTCCATGGGCATCCAATCAGTTGATTCGATTTTAGATAGGGCTTTTAGAATCTAGCATCTCTTGTCATAAGATTTAACATACCAATTCGTATATGATATGCAATTTGAGACCCTCTGACCCTGATTACATTGTATTTGTTCGTGGCTTTGTTTGTGAAAAACTTAACGTAAAAATGTGGAGGCCTACATTGGTGATGTGGTACGCATTGTCGGAAATAATTCAATGACTCTGTTTTTGACACAGCACCACAGGGTTGTGACCCCTAATTTCGTGACTTCAACCTTGTGGCAACCTCTTGGTGTCCATACATAGGGTGGCGGCGATCGTTCAGCTATTTTCCTCTTTCTTCCTTAGAGCTTCACGGCGTTTGCGAGGTGGGCAAATGCAAGCAAGCCTGTGCAACAAAGATAGTGGGGTGGCTCTCAAGTTTCCGGTGATTATTCGGCCGACTTTGTTGAGCTCTATATCTATCTTTGATGTATGGACTGATCTTGCCCACACTGCTGCAAACCATACTTCACAAAAAATGAAGTTTTAAATTAAATTAAACACGACTCATACTCGTCATTTAAGTTTAAATTGTCGTTGATAACATAATCCAATTATAAGACGGTGACATTTAAATTCTGCTCATCTCTTTGGTGTTTTAACATGCTAAAATTCTCTTAAAAGCATGAAAAATGGAAGCAAATATGAACATCTTTTCATATGAGTCAATTCATAGCGTAGAGGCAAGACATCACGAACGTAAGTTGGAAATTTTATCATGTTTTTACTGCAATGTCTGTTCACAAAAATTGCAATCTGGCATTGTGTACTAAAATTTGATAATTCTGTGACTGTCGTGTCAAGTCTTCTGATGAAAAATATGACAGATAGTTATTTGATATGCCATTTTACTCTAGGGGTCTTTGCTATATATATATGTGTGTGTGTAGTGTTGTGCGTCATTTATAGTGTTCGTTTTAGTAAGAAGTCGATTGAATTTTTCTATTCTATCTTTTTCAGCATGCACGTCTCTGTCTTATCCATATATTTGACTTTGGTGCTTGTGACTTTGAACGTCAGTATTAGCCAAGGTCGGTTTTGTGAGTGGATATGTGGCAAGGCATTTAAGGTACAGTTGGGAATTCGCTAGCATGAATAACTTAACCCATAACACTAAACAGTTTACAAAATCAAATTTTAGTCTTCGTACTATTGCAATTGAAAAGATTCGTTAACACACTGGTAAACGCATGCTATGATTTATCAAATCCTAATTGGTGCTTGGTGAGACTTCTAAAAGAACTTCACTATCACATCTACATGGGAGGGCATGAGTTGTGCCTCACCCCTTTCCGAAAGGTTATTTTTATGGGATTTGGTCTTCTCTATAAGGTTTCACATGAATGAAACACCTGAAATTTATCGATCGAGCCACTGTCCCTTTATAAAAGCCTGGATCTGCCAGTGATGTAAACAGTCAGAGTTATACACCAAAGCCCATTTAATGGGACATTTTGGGCGAGGTCAGGGCATGCAACCCCTCCCTAAAATTGCTTCTCATCTCCCAAAGTTGAGCATCTAACGGGCCGGATGGAGACCATGGGTAGGTGTGTGAAACCAAGATAATGACCAAAAGGAGTAACTTGTTAAAGATGACTTAAAGGACAAGTGGACAAGTTGTGACCTTCTAATGTTCAGGATGAGTTATGGCGGAAGCGGTGTGTGGAGGGCATGCAGCAGCACGGCAACAGCAACTGTGAGAGCGACATCAGGTCCATGGTGGACCGCTACGGCAAGCGCAGTGGCCAGCTGACCAGGACACAGGAGAGGTACCCGCAATATGCAGCTTGATTTTGATTCTATTCAAGTTGCTCACTACAAATTTGTCATTTATGAGTGCACCAATTACAACAAGTAATCATGGAAGAAAATTGTTATTGCGTCGATTCAGCTGCTGAAGCAAAGCCTTGTGTTTCGTTCATTTGTAACTAACTAACTAACTAACTAACTAACTAACTAACTAACTAACTAACTAACTAAGTGTATATATGTCTCTAGAGGGTTTACCGACGAACTGATTTTAATCAAACATCACATAACTATGGGATATGAGGCGACTTCGAAATTATTTAATTTTGGGTATTTTGCCAATTAAAAGTGTGCTTTCCACAGTGTCATTTATGGTCCATCATCGATGTTCTTACTCGTATTGAATGCACAATCAAAATCAATATTTCAGTAACAGGAAATGTCTACCTGGTGCTATTTGCTGTTTGCGGCTAGAAGAACAATATGTAGCATGATGCGGCCACTATCATCATTAGACAGTGGTGGCAAACAGATTATTTGTGGCTGATTACATACATTGTAATTGACAATGTGTACTTTTAATCAAGATTTCCATAATATTTTAGTAAACATCTTTATTGCCCATACGTTCAAAGTTGTTCTAGCGATGATGTGCTCCCTGAACACTTTTAATCTAGTTGTTTATGTGATTCGAAAGTGCTACAAAACAACATTTCTTTTCATTAAAAATTCAAGTGCAAGGCGAGTGGAACAACCCCTCATTTCTCAAAAGGAATAATCGTACTCAAAGACGGTACCTTCTAAACATTTGTCTGAACAACACCACTATGCATGTGTATTTAAAGCGTGGTGGACCTGCCCCCAGCCCGGGCCCTGCAGGATGACGTGACAAGTGCCACCTGGAAGTTGGACGGCTTGCTGCGTGTCCTGAGATCTGTACTCGCAAATGGTAAGAAACAGTTAAGTCGTGCAGCCTCTAAACCCACCCCACCATGACACACACATATTCACTCATACGGCCATGCCATAAAATGATTCCCGTGAGTGATTGGATTGTAACTTTCAGGCAGATACAACATGTGCTAATCATATGAATTTAATGCCAAACTCTAATCTAATGCTACAGATTTTAGCCGATTATCATATGGCACTGTGATAACGGGCCTCTACACCGACGTAAAAAGACAATGTTTAACCCTTCTATTCTCTGCTGTTTATTCACCCTATAAAGGCCGAGTTTAACGAAGTGTAAACGATATGTGTCTCTGTTCTGAAAACGGGTGGACACAGGTTAAAACGTGCCTGTGTCTGTACATTTTCAGAAGCATCCACATATCGTTTTTACATGTTAATATGCTGTGAATATATGGGGCCCCTGAAAGTTGGTAGCCACTGGCTGCAGTCAACTCTCGCCAGATCGCTTGATACTGACCAGCCGACTGACCGACTGGCCATTGTAAACAAAGCATCAATGGAATTTAGTGGTGTTTAAAATAACATTCAAATTTCTTCATGGAACATACAAATAACATAATTTGGTTTAAACTTATCTAATTATTTCAAAAATGAAAAAGGGTTCAGCATGGCAAAATGCGACTTGAGCCGGACTTATGTTTTGTAAAACACACTAATGCTATGTGTGGAAAAATGAAGGTATGCTACTTATATTTTCAGATTCATCTATTGACAAAGAGATCGAATGAATGTGACTTGAGCAGAACTAAGATGACCATCAGTGTGAGAATTGCCTGTGTCTGCACGCTGCATTAAACTTTCCTACGAGCGTGTTCGGTTGATTAATTTTGTAAAGGAACCTTTGAGGTTCGAAAATCGATTGAATCATATCTAAAACTTGTAGTTTAGAACTATTTGCAAAGCAGGTAATATCTTTAAGTAATTGAATCATGAGACACCAATTTTACTTCACTACTTTTAGCCGATAACAATTTTAACCGTATTCTGAAGATTATTGGAATTGATTCACATCAAAATGGTTCGCCTACATGAGAAGTTTTGTGTTTGTACATATACTTGAAAGGATGGAGACACTTACAGAAATTTTCAAAATTTTTAGACTTGTAGAGGAGCCATTTTGGCAAAAGGCATATGGACAATGAATGGAACAATTGTGTTTATATGCTTTTTAGGTCAGTGGCTGTTCAAAATATGCAAATTGCTCTTACATTTTAATCTGGCTTTACGTGATCAAAATGCAGAGCAAAATGTGTATATTTTTGTAAATGTGTAAATTTAAAGTTTGAAAGTGCCGAAAATTCTGTAAGTGTACATATGTTTCTATGTTACTTAGAATCACAAGACCTTTTGTATAGGTAGGGCATTTTATTCTAAACCATTTTTAATAATTTTCATAATAAGTGTCTTAGGAGAATAGATTTTAATTGGGCAAAAGGTAGTGGAATGAAATTGGTGTCAGGACAATAGTGTGTGACAATGATAATGTGACCTTTTCATAACCCATGTCATATGTAGTGTCTATCATTGACGGTGTACCTCAGAGCGGTGTGCATTTGTGATGAATATTAACCTACTACAGTTGTGTAAATGTCACATGTAATTGGATATAAATTATCTAAAATCAAATAGCATCTATGTAATATAAAATATAAAATATAAAATATGAAATTAATCAAATGGATCATGTATCACATGTGCCTCATTTGGTGTCCGTTATATTCCATAATGTGAGATTCAAGTTCATCAATGTGGCAACTCCAAATGTAATACTCTTATTTGTGAGGATAAAACACGTTTTCTAGTGATGGATTTCCTGGTAACGTCCTATATTTGCAAAGTGTTGAAGTAAATGTAATGGAATTTGCAAACTTGGAAATTGATTATAATATGTTATTTCATACCGTGAAATATTTAGAAAATGTAATAAAATAACCAAAACTTGAATAAAATTTTCTACCAAAGTTTTAACATGGTTTCAAAGCGTAGTTACTCCTTGGGAATGGGGACAAAAGGTCCAAAATGTAGGCAATACTAGAGCAATAAAAGAGCTGTTGAATCCTAAAGAAGCGTGGATTGCAAAACATGCACATACAATCACAAAAATTAATAGTTTCTTCAATTTTCCGATAAAAAAGATAAGGGGGATATTTAAACTTACAGAAAAGAAGACGGTATTAAATTTTCAGACAAGCAAAGAGGGGCTGTGAAACTTTTTGTGGGGGAAAGAGTGGTCTGCCATGATAAGAGCGCCTTCTTGCCCGACCCATCATTTACATATCACCACAAAAAGAGATTTGTGTAGAGAAGACACCTCCAAACACTTTTAGATTCTTTCGAAACACATATCATATTGTAACTTCAATTCCGTTCAAAATCATGCAAATAAGATGGATTATTCGAATGGGATGCATGCGCAGTTGCGTATAGATCAAACAGATTAAAAATATCGAGAGGCATGCACATTACAGGTTCTGTCTACACTGGCCAGCCAGGCCATATCCTTAATTCAGTAAAAATAAATGCGAACCATTATTATTAAATATGGAACATTCTATAGACCGTCCACACAATACAGGTTGCACTATTAGAAATGCCCCACTGACCTGTTGAATGCATCCACCTGTTCCACAAGCTGCTGGTAGCCACTCTGCTGGATCACTCGCTGCCAACAAACATCAAGACTGAGCACTGTCAGCTTCTGGTTGTCCGGGGTGATGTCCCCTTCTTTGTATAGGTGGCACTCACGGAACTAGGAAGGGAATTGAGGAATTCTTCTTTTAGGTCAAAATACAAAATAGTATCTTGACAGAGTTCTTCAAAGAAAAAAACTAATACATAAACTAAAGACATACCTGAAAACAGATATAAATTGTCTTGGAGTATTGAAGGATTCATGAAACCAACTACATTAAAAAATAAAAAAAACAACAACATTATAATGACATTTCGGTTTACAACAACAGTACAAACAACAACAACATGGTCGTGGGTAATGGGTCGCGGGTTTAGTGGAAAGTACATTCGCCATCGCCATGGTCATCGTCATCATCATCATCATCATCATCATCATCATCATCATCATCATCATCATCATCATCATCATCATCATCATCATCATCATCATCATCATCATCATCATCATCATCATCATCATCATCATCATCATCATCATCATCATCATCATCATCATCATCATCATCATCATCATCATCATCATCATCATCATCATCATCATCATCATCATCATCATCATCATCATCATCATCATCATCATGTTCCGTCCTCTTTATAAGGATTGGATGCAATGGCCCTCCATACATTTCTTTCCTGAGCTTGTCTGACTGCTTGATGGTAGCTTAGCCCTGTCCATTTTGACACATTATTTGACCATGATGTTCTTGGTCTTCCACGCCCCCTTCTTGCATTAACTTTCCCATCTAGCACTATTTTTATAGAGAATCTCCATTCTGCCTGGTGATATGGCCAAAATACTTTAGTTTCTTTGTTTTTATGGTGTTAAGCAACCTGTTTTAATGATAATGTTTCTCAATACTTCTTCATTCTTGATCTTATCAGTTCAAGATATCCTTAGCATCCTTCGGTAGCACCACATTTTAAAAGCGGAAAGTCTATCTGCCATTGTTTTGGAGATTGTCCATGTTTCAACTCCATATTGAAGCATTGACCACACATGGCAGTTTAATACTCTTACTCTTATTTCTAGTGAAATCTTTCTTGATGTTAATACTTTCTTTTCTTAGAGAATGTTGCTTTTGCTATAGTTATCCTCTTTCTAATTTTTTCTTCTCATTGTCCATTTTCAGTAAGTAGCTGGCCAAGATAAGTAAATTTGGAAACTTGTTCAATTTCTGTATTGTCGATTGTTAAATTTATTTTTGGTTTGATCTCTTTTTTAGTTATTATCATTGATTTTGTTTTTTCCTTTTTGTTGTAACCCATTCATTTTCATATTAAAAGATTTTACCAGCATCATTTACTGCATTCAGTATATCTTGGAGACTATCTTCATTTTCTGCTAATAGTACTGTATCATCCGCATATCGTAGATTGTTAATGTTGGTTCCACCTATATTTACTCCTTCCATATTTTCACCATTTCTAAATATCATTTCTGTATACAAGTCAGATAGACATGGTGACAGCACACATCCTTGCCGAACCCCTCTTTTGAATTTTATCTCATCAGACAGATCTTGTTCAAGTTGTATAAATGCTTTCTGGGTCCAGTACAGGTTTGTTATTAATTTTATGTCTTTGCCATTTATTCCAATATCTTTCAGACATGTTATCATTGTCTCATGAAAGTACATTAAACATCTCAAAATCATGTAAGAATCTGTATGGTAAATAATCAATACGCCAGAAATGATATAAAGTATACATTCTATCATTCCGTGCAAAATTCTTCGCCAATAACCCACACTGATTGGTCGACCAACGTGCTCAACTATACGATTGACTGCACGCTACGACATCACTACACCACAGCACTAGTATAAACTAGACTAGTACCGTCACATTTTCTATACAGCCGCTGACGTCGCATGGTCAAAATGGCAATGAGAAAATTATGATATGATTTATTTTTAAAATTAAAACGAATCATACACTCGTTTAGTGTGGATTTTAATCATGATAGAATGGTATTTGACCACTTGATTGTCATGTCAATCGTGAAATTGAGCATGCTGACATCTGATTCAGCATGCTCAATTTCACGATTGACACTCCAATTTCGTTGTTAAATCCTACAAACATATTTTTAAAACACATGAAAATGATTTATCAAAAATCACAAAACAGGTGGCATATGACAGACTAAAATACACTGTGTGTGCAAATCTTTCACCGTTTTGTTATCTTACTCCCATACCAGGCATCATTTGAAAACTATACATGCTTTGAATACATTCATGAGGACTTCATTACATACAATGTACAAGGCACTTGTTATTGTGTACACCTTTAAAGTGCCCATGGTTTTTGTTTTGTTTAATTTTTTTTTGTTGTTGTTTTGTTTTTCGTTGTGCTCTTTGTATTCCGTTTTTTATTGGTGTGAGGGGTAGTGTCATGCCTCTGACTCACCGTGTGCGGCTCTGCCCCGACCCTGCGCGCAACGCGGCCCATAACATCCTCCATGACCAGCATCGGTGCGCTCATGCCAAAACCCCGGAACGCTGTGTTGATGCGTGTGTGCGTGCGCACCAGGTGACCTTTGACCCTCAAGTGCGGGATGTTGTATGAGTGGAACAGGCTGAGCATGCTGTACCACAACAGCTAGTTAAAGACCAGAACACATTCTTTGAGCATGAGCAAATGATTTGGTTGTTTTCCGTTTGTAACACAAGCTCATTTTTTCGTGAAGAATCATTGCAAAATCAATAGGAATCATCAAGAAACAACGTCAATGGAAAGCTAATTTTAACAAACAGATATACTTTTAGACTTTAGTACACTGTGAATTGTATTCATGCCAGAAAAGAATGCATGCATAGCAATTTACCATGTTATAAACACACCCTTTGGTATTTTTGTTTTTCATATGTATTGTTATCTCACCCACAAATTTCTCTTTTAAAAATCTCATTAATCAATGGCCTAAAGTGTCTTTCTCTCCTACCTATTGTTGACTTAGAATAGTGAAAAACGTACATGTTGAAGGAGTTTACTTACAGTGTTGGCATGATCTGTTGCATGACCCTGGTTGAGATAGACGGTCACATCAAGAGCAATCAGTTGACCTGACAAAAATCACACTGCATCTTTACACGTGGTAACCTCTATTTTAAGAACATCCACTATATATCTAGCCTCTATTGATCTTAGAAGTGAGGTAGTATCTTTATTCGAGGTTCACAGTGGTCTCTTTATGGGGGTTTGGGACTGATAACAATTTTGTCGATCTATAAAAGTGATATTAGAGGTAGTATAATATTAATTGGCATCTAAGAAACTGGTCCTACTTTATCAGTACTGCGGTGTTATTAAAAAATGACAACACATGTTTAGAATGACATCACAAAATAAAGTGCTTCATCGTTGCGGTTGTAATACGGGAATCTTTTCTACCATGCAAATATATCCAGAGGTACGATATCTCATATAGTTAGTTTCAATAACTTCTGATCTTAAATAATAAGCCCAAAATAAATGAGGATGACTTATAATACCCCATAAAGTGTACGTTTTACACTCCATATACTGTATATATTAGAGAAAAAATGGTTTACAATGAACACAGTACCGGACTTCGTGTATCCAGCCTGGTAAATATACCGCGTGGCACCGCGTCCACCCGTTATGCGCATGTCGTCTGCACGCGTCACTGCGCAACGTACCGGCGCATGCACTCTGAGTGTACAGAAGGATTGAGCGATGAGATAATTTGACGCTTGATATGTTCCACTCATGGCCAGCATAATCAGTGTTCGCATCAATTTCAAATATTAAATAATCTCTGTTTTGCTAATAGTATTTCAACACATTATCTTCTCAGTTCAGAAAAATGCTTACTGAAAAATGGCTACTGAAATACCTGACGAAGTGGTTAAACACAATAATCTTTCAGCAGGGTATAAAGCACGCACTTGCACGCGGCCACAGCCGCCGGCAACACAAAGAGTGGCGCCTGAGTCAGCTTGCCTCCGAATCCGCCCCCCAGGCGCCGCATGTGCAGGGATAGCTTGTGCTGGGGCACGTCGAGCATGAGGGACACATCAGTCTGCAAGGTATTAACAACTTTGTTTCTTATATAGCTCAACCGTATCTTAATTAAACACGAACTCAGAAGTACACTCTGTGCTAGTTTGATTTTCGGTCTGTTCTATCAACAGTATTGACAGATTAAAGAATCAAAGCTACAACCCATGTCCTTGCAGGATTCAAGCGAAAAGGTAGTGAATTATATAATTTCTACCTTAGCCCCTATACAATGAGAGAGAGAGTACGAAAAATGTGATTGCCATCTATTGTCATTTGAGATTCTATAGAACAAAAACTTTATATATTTCATATATATATACCTATCTTAGTCTTTCAAAAGACCTTATATCTAATAGTTTTTATTTCTATTATTACAAAAACCACTCGTCAACCATATATTAAGTGCAAAGATAAAGAGCAAGTACAATTGTGACGGCCTCTAGCTCTAATAGATATAAGGTCTTTTACAGAACCCTAGGAATTCCACTGATATTAAATATGCAGCCTCAAACATCCTGCCCTATTAGTAGCCTTTAAAACCAGAGTAATCACTAGCAACAGCTGCAGAAGCAGCAGAACATGTATGCATCGGTGATCAGGTAAGGGTCACTCATACTGCGGCAGCATGCATGGGTGATCAAGTAAGGGTAAGCCAAGATATTAAGTATGTAATCTTGATGTGTTTCACAGTTACTTGTACATTTATGACTTAGTTTCGTTTTACAAAAATGGATAAACCTCCAAATAATAGTCCCCCAAAAGTTAACTCAGACTTCAACCTCCTAGCTATTATCAGTGCTTGTTGTGTGAAAAAGAAAACTTAAAATCAGTTGATAAAGTAAAACTATTTGAAAATGTTCATATCCAATCTTTTGCAAGCTATGTCTAATTGCTTCATTATCCATGATCAAATAACAACAGAGTATCAAATAAACAAAATATTACAAAACAGAACTTCATCAAACATTCCCCAATATAGATAAACAGTACCACATGCCAAAGCTTACCGTTACTAACTGGGGCTGGCTTATTTGTGAATTAATGAACCAGAGCCACATTACAAATAAACAGTACCACGTGCTTAAACGGGAAAATACCCAACTACAGCTGGACTGCTGTTTCTAAAATAGAAGCCATGTGCTTTTAGTAAATGACGTCACTTTAGCAAAACTTGTTGCAAAATTGACGTCATACAGAGGCTTTTAGAATAGGTCTTCATGGCAGATCATTTAAAGGCCTTGAGATAGGCTAACCTATCTGTGTAGCCTACTTTGTTAAAAAAGAGACCTATTACAATGGTATCATTATGTCAACGGTACAAGTCAAATATAAATATGTTAAAAGTAAATATCATATTCGTAAATATGATTAACATCTCTAAATAGTTTTAAGAATGAAACTAAGCTTACATGAAGTGTCCCAAGAGATTGAGTTGGTGCAAATATATCCATGCTTCCTACAAAAGTATGTAAAATACATTCAACGCTCCTTAAACATAGCACAAAATTCCTAATCGTAAAAATGTTTATTTGTTAAAATAAAAATCATTACCCTTCTCTCCTGGTTTGGCCACACAAGCAAAGCATTCCATGTAGTAATGTTCTTGACCTCCAACATCCATCTGACCTTCAATGACACCATCTACCTCAGTCATGGCAGCATCAACATCACCTTGCTTCATCTCCTTCAAACCGCCAGGGAAGAACGAGTTTGAGGCTATCGCATCCTGAAATTAAACCTAGTACATTCACCAAAACACCTTATTCAGTACAATAGCGGTCCATTTGAACCTCAATCATTTCATGTACTTTTTTTCAATTCATGATCTTTCTGAGTTCATATGAAAATTATTATGACTGTGTCAGAGTATACTAACGAATAAATAGTTAAAATTTTATTATATGTCAAATTAACAAACAACCATTTCTTTTCTGTACCCCTTTTGTCTGGGGTCCATGTGGACCCCAATAAAATTGCTTTCGAATTAGGCGTTATGTTTAACCTAATAAAATAATTTTCACTCTTGATAATGGCAAGATATGAGTGGACAACTTCTTAAAAGGATTTCAGTCAAATATTTGTTTACTGCATCCGGCATTTTCAGTTTTCAATGGTTGTGGACCCACATCAAAAATTCTTTATGTATGTACTAATATTCAACAAAATCAAATAATCTTCAGTCCTGATAAAGGCAAGATTTAAGGTGACAATTACTTAAAAAGGAAACGAAGAAATACCAAGCAGATAACAAGATATTGCACAAGGTATACCCCTAATGTACTGATTAGGGTTATGGATTCCAATTTTAGTGGCATTTAGTTATATACTTAGATCACTAAATACGTGTAAAATTCATGTCTTGTTCAAACCATATTAATTGATTGAATTAACATAATTCAATGCAGATAAGTACGTACATCAATGTTGAGTGTAGGGGGCAGGTGGTCATACTGTACAGTGACCAGCCGGGCTGCTCTTTCTGCCACCACCCGCGACTTTCCCAGGACGCCCCCAATGACCTGACCACAACTTGTCACCTGAAATTGCACACCTACATTAATATCATAAATTTGTGTCCTGTTTCTCAAATTAGTGGTATGGAGCTTTTGTGATGTTTTACATGCAATTACTTCAAAACCTCAACTATAAACAGCTCACAAAATCTCAAAACTGAAAATATCTCTCTAGAAGTATCAATATTGAAATATCAAGGATAAAACTCAACTCACTTCATCTTCCACAAATACAAGCTCATCTTTGACGATCAAACCAAAGCGATTGGTGCCTGGCACATCACTGTGATCCACCTTACCCACCACGCCGTCTTGCTCCAGGGCGCGGGACCAGTCAACGCTCAGGACACGCCCATGAGGGATTGTGGTCAGTACCAGTGCTAGGTGCAGCTCATCTGAAGGTAACAAGGAGGCCATGTTGTATCTCTCACAAACTATCTATATCTATGTGATAAAATGATGGGATGCATCACTGTGTCATGGATTCATTGCTTAACATATTTTACAAAATTCTATAGAAGAAGCAATATATTTACATATATTGAGAGATCGCATGACCTTGGCAATATAGAATCTATACAGGTAACAAAGTAATAATATTCGGCCACCCATATGAATTATGTACACTTGTGAACATACATTAACCACAACTTAATGAAGTCTATACAAACTGGAATAAACTGGTATGTCATCGATATAGACGGCCTCTCCTGTAGCATGCTGGTATGCTGACTCGTGTGGCACCAATCTCCCCACTGGGTCACTTATGGCTTGATTTTCATCTGCCTCTGTCAACACTTGTACACTGTTAGCGGGTGTAAAGGTACACGACATAGGCACGTCTGTAGGTAACGGCTGCAAACAAAAGTGATTGATTTTTTTGTGGTGATTGATAGTTGAATATCTACATCTTTACTTTATAACATGGCATTTAAGATATAATGGTGTCAATATAGATTTACATGTAATACAACTGTTGCCGTGTTGTAAATACATGTATACGTAACAGGAAAGTATTTCACAAAACGTTGAACTGGGAAAGAATTTAGATTACTCACCAGTTTTCTGTCTTGTTGTACTTTAAAGAAAAACTTGATAAATAGTCCAGACGCCAGTTGACTCAGGTACTCATTTTCAACAACAAACCGTCTTCCTACTTCTTTGGACAATGAACAACATGTCTCTTCAAGCAGTGTTTCATCCCATATTCTACACGATTTACATTGCAGGAGATGGTAATGAATCATATGAGTTATCCGCTATGAAAAAAAGGAATGTTGGTTGGTACAACTAAGAAAGAAGTTTGTGAGTGGCGATAACACTTCTCTTGTTTTATCACAAGGATATTTGTTGGCAGAATGTCACAAAGGTCGTGGCGTTCCATTTATGAATATCATTCCATACTGACTTCCATATGCCCTCTCCCATTTTGTAGAAGCTGGATCTACCATTTCTATCCATTATGGTGTATTATGGATAGAAATGGTAGATCCAGCTTCTACAAAATGGGAGAGGGCATATGCAAGTCAGTATGGAATGATATTCATAAATGGAACGCCACGACCTTTGTGACATTCTGCCAACAAATATCCTTGTGATAAAGCAAGAGAAGTGTCATCGCCACTCACAAACTTCAAAATTCTACATAGGAAACAACCATTGAGACATATGGCGGTTCCGACATAAATAAACCTGCCCGTGATCCTGGACTATATATCAATAATCTTGTAATCATATGCTTAGTACATAATCTCGAGGACAAATATCTCATGCATATATTGGGATGTACACTGTGAAAAATATCATTACTCAGGATGTCAGTTATAAAAGCTACTGAAACTTGAACATCGCCACTCCCCCCATCACCCACCTGCCTTTCACCAGGTCCATGGTGTCTGTACACAGGTCGCCCCGCACCACCATGGCCGCCTCCATCACCTGCCCCGCCTCCCCCAGCACCACCCGCAACCCCGCATTTAGCACGGTGGTGTCGTGACCCTCAGCCGGCGTCTGCTTGTAGAAGTGGAAGAACTCATCCTGCAATAGCATGCGGTACAGTTAATCAATTTGAAACTAGATTATAACAAGGGCTTCAGATATAGCGTACCTTACACATACTTATAGGGTGCTATCACGTATTAATGCCCATAGGTGAAGCACTTATTTTATGGGGGTGTTGTGAAAGCTGAAATTTGAAAACTAATTTTAATCGGGGGACGGGAATTCATGCCATAGTGATTTCATTTTGTTTTCACATGAAACCCCCGCCCCTATTGGTGAATAATAATTTTCAGTCCCCTTAGTTCATAAGAGATCGCAACATTTCCAGAGCTGGTTTGTACATTGTGAAAAATATTACTCAGGATGTCAGTTATAAAAGCTACTGAAACTTGAACATTGCCGAATAATGTTTTCATTATGATCACTGTTAGCTTTAATCAAGACAGTGAAGTTTACAAGTGTAAAACAATTTTGTCTGATGCAACTGTAACTGTATGACTAAGATTCTATTTGGAATATAATTTCCAACTGAAACATATTGATACTGTACATACCTGTTGAGAGTGTCTAAGCACCACATTTCTTATTATCACTTGGGATCCTGCCTTGGACATTTCATTGAAGAAAGCTCCATCAAGAGGTACAGACCGAACCGAAGCTGCAACACATTTAAACAATTCCCGTAGGAATATGATTGTCTGATATATACTTCTATTTGAAATAAAGTTAATGAGGCACTTGCCATCATAGATAGTCTATAATCTGTTAATCGCATTGGGTGTAGATGTACATACAAGGATTGTTATAAACTACGTGGAATCACATACCCTTTTCCTGTATGTCCACACTGACCCCAGCCGCTACTAGTGCCACGGACATGTCATAGGCAGCACAGTGGAGAGACCCCCCAACAGTCTGAAATTCAACATATGCCGAAACATAACTAATACAATGGTATCACAATATATATCATGGGCCATACACTGGCAGATGACTGTTATCCACCTTGATGATCACCATATACACCCTAGTATAGGCTGGAAAACTTGCTTTATTGTGTAAAGTGATGATGCAATTGGAAACAATTATTTGGTTCTTAAGAGTATTAGTCAACTTGCCAGCACTATGCCATTTATAGTGAACCTGGAAATTGTAATTACAGTAAGATATTTTTTTTATTGTTTTACATCCTTTAGAGCCTAGATATGAAATCTAGATTGGTTGCTAAAAAGTTGGACTTTGGGTAACATTTCTGTATTGATGATTTTTAACATGGCCTCCATGAATATGACAAATGAACAAAAATATAATTCTACCTACCATAGAAACATAAAATTTGTCTCCCAATGGGTTGTTCTTTTTAAAGGTCAATATTTTTTGTATAATAGTGTATCTTTGTTAAGGTGTTGTAAAAGCTGACTGCACTACAGACGTCTCACTTGCATACTGACCAAGTATGCCAATAGTGAGCCTTCTTTAAATATTCTGGAATGCACAAAATTTGTAATAAAAACATATATTGTATTTTTTTCATGACAGATAGTGCGACATATGGTTTCAGCCCTTTTTATTGGGAATCATCTTTTTATAGAGAATGGTGAATAGGAACTGAAGCCAAAACAATCTCCTTAAATAGATCATGTTTTATCTTTCATGGAGCTTGTTTTATCAGTATTATCAAGTACTTAGGCGGCCATTTTAAAACGTTATGAAACTCGTTGGTAAGTATACAAAAAACTATTTAGCAAATAAAAACATACCAACATCATGTTTCACCATCAGTTTTTTGTGCATTTTTCATATTCATTGCAGCCATTTTAAAAATCGTCAATAACAAAAGTTCCCCAGAATGCAACTTTTTGCAACCAATCTAACTTTTATATTTAGACTCCAAAGGATACAAAAAACTTACTATAATAACAATTTCTGGGTATCGCCCAATGGCAACTATCGGT
This sequence comes from Streblospio benedicti, assembly GCA_019095985.1. Taxonomy (NCBI): domain Eukaryota; kingdom Metazoa; phylum Annelida; class Polychaeta; order Spionida; family Spionidae; genus Streblospio; species Streblospio benedicti. Next base: position 50,395,303 of record CM032662.1, read on the forward strand.
ATCTAGATCTACAGTGCAAATACCCATGTATTCATATATGACCGTGACTAATTCTTCCATAACTTTGAAATCTTGCAAATATTTCAAATTGTGTTGATCACATTTAAGCTGATACATACAGCCATATTTTGGATTTGTTGGTTTCCAAATGTATCTATTGCCTCCTTCATTCCAGCCATAATTCTACCACGTGGTACTGCAAATATAAATGCTTGAATTATATAACATATGAAATCTTGGTTCGTGTAAACATGTTTTAAATAGTTCACTACTTAATTCCTTAATAATGTCATGCATAATTGTATCACGCACCTACATACCTTCAATTTGACCTAGACGCTTTTCTAGTATCTCAGAGAGCCGGGCTAGAGTAACTCCAGCCCCAACAGTGATGCCTGTATCTGATTGGCTGACACGCTGTAGCTCCATGAGGTGGCTGGTGCCGATTCTTACTGATGGACGCTTGGTGTCAAGTTTACTGGGCCCTGAAGAATGTAGATGTTACAGCAATACAAATGATTATGCTTTGTGATAACCTGCCTAGCTATTGTATTACTTGTATGCACTTCTTTAAGCAAGCAGTTTTCGATATAATTTGAAATGGTCAAAAATACAATTGGTTTAACTTTCTCCAACCAATGTCCTCTGCAGATACCTTCTCAGCCACACCATTATAGTGGGCTATAATCATCAACTGTTTCTCCTGACACTCAAACACAGCTAGACAGATATTACCCAGCGAGCTTCCGCCAGCCACGACCTGCACTTCCTCATTCTCAGCCAGCAATTGCATGAGTTCTTTGATAGAGGCTGGTCGATACCACGTGACGTGGTCATCCCCGAACATCTTGGTTTTGTAGTGTTGGTGAAGATGATGTCCGGAAGTCAGATGCAGCTGAAGTTATTAGATAATTCTATATACTGTTGCAGCGTATGTAGGTTTCTGGACGTTATGGTGCGGTGGTCAAACTGAAGCCGTCGGCCTCAAACAGTGCTCGGCCTCGGGAAAGTCTATTGCTTGAAGGCAATGCGTTAGAAAGAATACAATCAATTGTGCTAAATTCACACCATTCTTATCATATGAACATAAATGTTTACAGCTCGTTCCACGAAATTCGTTCAATATCCAATATACACTTGCCCAACCAAGTAAAAAAAAAGTAGTTGAAACACTGTTTGTTTGCAGGTAGTTTTCCTGCTGCCGAAGGTAACTCACTGCGTCACGTGCCAACATCAAAGGCAGCTGATCAGGCTGTCCGGTCTTAATTTGTTTTGTTTTGTTTTCGGAAAATGCTGTATATTCTTAAAATGTGATTATATACTCACAATAACACTTATACAGAGAACAGCACATGTAATAATTTACTAGGTGATATATACATCTGTTCACCTTGAGTTCTGGCGGAAATATAATTTCCTGAGTTGGATCATTGAGAGCCACTGGACTCTCATCATCGGGGATTTTTGACTGCAAAATGCCAATTTAGTGGACATGTTTAATCACAATTGTTAAAGAAACATATAAATATAAACACAACTTTATAAATTTCCTCCATGTCTTACTAATTTCAGGTGTATTAATATGATTGATAATTCACAATAACTGTTCCGTTAAACAAAACAGACATACCATATATCAGTTTTTAAAAGCTATGCAAGACCCAAATCTTAGCTAAACATGTTCATATACAACCTTTAGATATATCAATACCTCTGGTTCTGTGATTTGCAGTTTGCAGCACATGGCTTCCATTCCACACGGAGGGCCCTGGGAATAAAGTAAGTTCAGATTTTCTGTTTCAACAAAATAGCCTTTATATGTTGTACATATTTGTTGGGTTTTAAAAGTGTGCATAAAAATATTTCTCTATGCATACCTTGGGTACACGTTAAACATTATCTTTACCTTATTGAACGTCTTAAATGCATCCAGAATGGGTCTGTAGCCAGTGCATCTACACAGATTTCCTGCAAGCAATCCAGTTACCACAAATCACACATCAATTACATTTTGATCGAACAATCATCCATTTATGCCACGCACAAAACAAAAACTGTGATGGCTAACTTTCTAAAGTATTGCATGTAAATTCCAGATCTGCTATATATCCTTAGATAAGTAAAAGCAGGTTGCTGGTCACTGGATCATATTCCTAAGCATAACCTTGCAGTGATTAACATTATTCAGTGCTAGGCGTTATTATCACTCCAAGCTTAGAGAAGCTGACGACGCAAACAAAAACCAATGTTACAGACAATATTGTCAAAACAACAAACCTCATATTTGGTAGTCTATGTTTTGTGTGTTTGCTTGTTTGTTTTTGCTTAAAAGATGACATAGCCATCACGCCGCACCTGTTATGGCCCTGGTCACGTCCCTCTCGCTGGGTGCCGGCGTGGTCCGCAGCAGCGCGTACATGGACATGACCACGCCCGGCGAGCAGAAGCCGCACTGTGACCCGTAATGCCGCACCAGCCGCTCCTGCCGCCGCACCAGCAAACAACATACACCAACTATCATGACAGCTGATGTCACCCTAACATCTTACTTTTACATATATATGACTGTTCATGAATGAGAACTGATTTCTGATAAGGGAAAATTGTGGATAAATAAAAGGAAATCTTCCATTCAAAACATGAAAGATGTGTTTTACAATATTTCTGGGGGAGGGTGTTGTCTACTAGTTTTCATCTTTATTGAAGCCCTACTTTCACTACCTAAATTCTAGATCCGTGAGTGACAGACCAAGATAGAATACGGAAAGAGACGGCTCATCGAATGGCACATGCATGTGGACAGTGCAGTGTTATAAGCAAAGGTACGTTTGTGTGAGACCATCGATGTAACCCGATAGAAATTTGAGCAACACCATCCAGCTCCTGGCCTATCACATAGCCTTATATTTATCAATATGGTGGTAGCTTATTGATCTGCTATATCTGTTTAGTAGCTGCAGGACGACTAGTAGTACGCTTATTAAATTTTGATCTTATCATCCAGCTAAAACACGATCAGACATGTTTATAATTGTCATGAATGATGTTGAAAGACTGACACAAAAAGCTAGCACACCTTTTGTGTATCTAATTATCCTATCCATTGTGTCCGCTGCTGACCCACCCACCTGCACGGGGTGGAGCCGCCCGGCCGCGCCGCTGCTCACGCCCTCGACCGTGGTGACGGCCGTGTCGTGCAGGCTGCAGAGCGGCGTCAGGCACGCCATCACCGCCGCGTGCCTGCAACGCAGACAGCGGCGGCCACGTGATTCCACACATTCCCTACACGGGGGGGGGGGTGCCTCTCTTCAAAAATGGGTACGGCTGTGCCATTTCGAACGTCGAAACGGTACCCATCGATATACTAATATAGCATAAAAAAGTGACCCATGTCTATACCTTGACGATGAAAAAGTGACCCATGTCTATACCTAATAAATAATGAAACTACATACTGTCAACATTTCATCAACAAAAATATTTTTAAAAAATATATATATATAGTATCAAACAAGATGAAACTTACACTAACAATATCTGTACATTTAATTTCAAACCAATAGCTATTCTAAAAATCACAAAATTTCACGGGGGACCACTTTTTCCGCACGGCGGGTGCACGTCACAGCATCGGTATCATAATCTCTGTTATTATGCACATTGCCTCATCAACGATACTGGCAGATAGACACACACTTGCAATAGAGAGGAATTTAGTGTTACCTCGCACTTTCGTGCATGCTGATCAGAAATAATGGGTCCCCCCCCCCCCCCCCCCCCCCCCCGGCTTTGTAAATTGATATGGGTACTGTTTTGGTGCATGATTCTTAACATAATGGAGCGATCAGCACTTGTGAATGTCTGACTACAGTCCTTTTTAAAGCTTAAATTCAAGTTTCTGCAATACAGAGATTCGGACATCGATGTTGTTATATGGCATAACATAAAATTAAAATAGTTATAAGGGCGAGTTTCTCCAGCCCAGTTCTTGCTCAGTCAGCATTTTTGAAAATGTCTACAGATATAATAAGTGCAAACTGTCAAATGGTTCGTTATTTTTATGTGTTGTGGAATATGAATATAGTAGATGCATAAGGGTGTTTCATCTGTTTGGTTGTTTGTTAAATTTGTTTTCATGTGTGCATGGTATCCGTCCTGTATGGGGTATGAACATTCCCGCCTGCCAGACCCGGCATTACCTTATGGTGTGCGTGTCCATGTCCATCCATGACAGCATAACGGTGCACGCGCCACAGCGGCCCTCCCCGCAACTCGCCTTGGCGCTAGTCACGTGCAATACACGCAGTCAAGGATCCAATTCTCAGACGATAAAGCAGGTGAGGTCAGGACATCACACAATCTAGAGTTTTTATACATTTGTATTGAAGGAACACGTCATTTGCAGTACGTCATTGTACTCTATTCGGATACTATGCGTAAATTCACTCCCCACATTTGACAAAAATTACCAGATTTTGCAAATGTTAAAAAGATGTAACATCAGATAATGAATATTTTTTAGTTGCATGAATGCAGAGGGGCCAAGAAAATGTAGAAGAATTGTATTCTATCTCAATGTTTTCCGTGGTGAATAAACATATCCGAATGTCACCAGCCATAGACAATGGCTTGCTACGCATGATTATCAGTGAGTTTCAGAAGTTAACTCTTACGGGGACACATGTTTCTTTGCAAGGTCTTTATTTGCAACTATTACTTACCATATAAGATATGCACATTCACACATATTCTATAAGATTGATATGGACATTGCAGCAACAGTGCCTCTGCTAACATAACTGCATCATACTTCTCTGCTCAAGGATACGATTACTGCGCAAGTAGTCCAAAAGTGATGCATAGGGGTCCGGACGTGGCTCCACTATCTAAATGAGGGGTAGATGAAAAGAGTTAGAGTAAATTCATAGACAACACACCAGAGATTAGGATAGACGTGTATTGTGGTCCATTCAGGTTCTGTTGCACCGTAGAATGTAACCAACATAATGTAACCGATTACATTATCCTTCCCAAACAGTTCGAGGTCGCTGATTGATTATATTGGTGGCCATCTAGTGGGTGTTGCACACATTTGTCATAAAGATATGCATCGGTATCTATATGTACCAGTAATATTGGTACATGGCATGCAGTATTGTAGCATTGAGACACAATGTGGTTCTTTGTCCGAGTGGATAGGGAGTTGGACTCGTGATCAGGATGTCGTGAGTTCGATTCCCAGTCGGTAGGTGTTGAGCAAATTTACCTCTATAAGGCTGCACACTTCTCCGTGGCACATACACGTTAAAATAGGTACAGATCAGGCGAATTGCGATATGCTGGATGGGTAAAATGAAAAGTCGTGAGAGTACTAGAATCATGAATATAAACTACCACAGTTACATTTGATAATGAACGATAGCTTATCATACCAGCGTCAGCACAAGTTCTCCACGTTCAACGACTGGCAACGGAGCTCTAATCCTTCCACACAGCTTCCCATCATTACAGACCTATTATACGCACGGGCTCTTTAAAAAGACACCATTCTAGCACCATCCTGGTAATACAGACATTTTAGCCTAAAGACTCAGGAATTTGTCAATGTGAAATAAAAGAATGGACTTCAAAACGTTTTCAGTCCTATGCAGAACATCTAGTTACTTCAGATGACTATTTATTGTTGAAGATGCCATACTGTTGACCAACGCTATATTTAAACATCTCATTAGTAAAGGTTTGCTTCGACAAATTTAAGTGTGTGAAATCTACATTCTCATTTAAAGCTTAAAACCATTTGAACCCGCCCTGTATGTGTGTATATTCCTATTGGCATGCCATAAAGATGCATTGAAAACGTATAATGGATGGGGGTTCATCTACTCTACTAGTTTCTTGTTTGGATTTTGGAATATATGACCCCCTCCTGGATTAACAATGGAGAGGTGAGCCAAAAGACCAATTACTGCATGCCAACGCGCAAAGCGGTGCCAGATAACTTTTTTCTTTTCTTTTTCTTTCCTTTTTTAAATCTTTTTTTTTTCCTTTTCACGGGAGCGTCATCTTGTCTGTCATAGATCTACTACTGTCGGGAATTTAGAATTTACATTGTCTAGTACTATAAACATGATCTCGCTTGCTTTCCGCTTTGTGCTTCGTATGTTGCGGGTTATGCTTCTTCCAGTCGCAGTAAAACAGTGGCCGGGTTTTTGTGTCTCTTTCCTCTTTTCAGTCGGGGCTGTGCGTCGGGCATGTTCTACTCTTTGGCGATAGTTTCGGCTAGATTGTTTACATTTGTTTCGAGGCTAAGACCATTTGGGACGTCCGACAAATAAAAGAATTGAGCATTTCAAGCCGAATCAACATATTCAACCTTTTCCCCGACACAAAGCCTATCGGGTGCTGTCTTGCACTGCATGAAATGTGTGTGTGTGGGGGGGGGAGTTGCACAGTTGTACTAAAACGAGCAAGTGCTACCTTGTGAATTCTAAATGATTTACGAGAATACGGCATCCTATGCCTAAGTAAATGTAAAGTGTAAGTATGATTTGGACTGGAAGTCTTAACTTATGTTTACATAAATAACATGCAAGATACAAGCTAGTATTTACAATATTGGATTACCTTATTTCCATTGACGTAGAAAACGAAGTTATCCATAGTTTGGTGGTTGTAATTCACGCCCCGATTAATTTTCGATAAGATATTTGGTGAATGAAGTGCAAAATAGATTTAGTTACATGATGGGTGTTTACTATTCAACAAAAAAACTTATTTTCCTTGGCCTGGCTGGTACTTGAGATAGAGCAGTAGACTTTGGATCCCGTTTGCTGCTCTGTACTTCTAAAATGTCAAGGGCAGTAGTATTGCAATAAGTTGAAAGTGGAGCATATTTCACGCCGTGTAATCAAAACCCGTTCTGTAGGTGCCCAGCATTACATGGATTTAGGACGAATCATCTACAACGTTGCACATAGAACATTTTCTACCGCACCCCCGTTGGGCATAAAAAATCAATAAAGAACAGTCAAATCACATGCCTTATTTCTGAAGTTAACACCCCATGTAGACCATCTTACACATACAACCCACCTTTTTAACAACAAATATTGCGTTGCACGGGTCTACATCACACACTCTCTTGGCACCACCAACTCCTCGTCCACCGTGGGTTTCACGGCTTTCTTATTCGCATAGCCTTCAAAGTCCCTGTTCATGGTTATATTCATTAAGTAATAAGCCCGAATAGATAAGGATGCTCCTCGTCTTGACACCACCAAACACTGTTCTCACTGCACACATCCCCTGTTCTGACCCTCTCATCTTATCAGCACCCACCACTGTCCTATCAACGCCATCTATTTCCAAAGTAAACACCCCCACCACTACTATTCAACAGCATTACATAGCACAGGTCTACAACATCCACACTGACCTGACGCCCCCACAGTAAAAGCAGAAATAATATAAATGTGCACTGCTCCACAATCAACAATCGGCAGTGGTCAAATATTGTCTGCCTAGTCACGGTAAGGAGGAATTTACCGCACAACATGCCAAAATCAGCGTAATAATATATAGATAATATATAGATCTCTCTCTCTCTCTCTCTTTCTCTCTACTACCTATTAAAAGCTACTAGGTCACTAAGTCCTACTAAGACCTACTGAGACCTACTAAGATCTAAGACCAACTAAGACGAACTAAGACCATCGGAGTCCCCGGCTACATGTGTGGCATGTGACGCGTCCCTTCTGTGCCACGACCGCGGTAGCCGAGTCTGCCTCCGGCGTCCCCAGCTCCGCGCGTGGTGCGTGGCCCGTCCTCTCTGTGCCACGACCGCGGTAGATGTGTCCGCCCCCGCCGTCCCCGGCTCCATTTGTGGCAATGGGTGCGTCCCTTCTTTGCTGTATGAATGCGGGTATAAAATTCAGTGGAAATCTGTCCAGCTGAGAAGATACTTATTGAGGGTATAATTGCTTGTTTGATGTTCCTACTCCTGGGCATGCGTCAGTTTGGTAAACAATTCTTGGTTTTCAAATCTGGTGGATTAAATTAGAATATTGAATATATTCTAAATGTACTGTTGTTGCTTGTTTATGTAGCTATGCATAAATATGTACAATAGCCCGGATAGGGGGGTCACAGTTTCAATATCATTCGCGTAGGGGGGTTAGACTTTTGATATCATCATGATAGAGGGGGTCAGACTTTAAAAACTAATTCCTTGAGAAATCCAACCGCCCCCCACGCCCCCCCCCCCCCGATGAAGTCAAACTGACTCTTCCCTAACAAAATGACTGTAGCCTTTATCACTTGTGCACCGCAAGCCGAAATTTGCGTTTACACAATGTTTATTAAGGCTGATAGAAATAATAAGAATAAAACATCTTCCCAGAGTTAAAAAAAGGTTTAATTCCGAAGAAATGGAATGATATAAATAGCTGAAAATGTATATAATCAACTGACTATTTACTACCGACTAGTACTATTTACATGACATGAATTTATTTTATACCTTAGAAGTCACCTGCTCATGTCTCTAAGTGGCAACCCCTCCCCCACCCCCTTACCAATTCACCGCTGAAGTAGCCCTCCCCCCCCCCCTTTCCCCCGAGGGGTAACTTAAATTGACCAAATAATGGTCCTGAGTGGACCCAAATATGAACCTCTAAGACGTCACCATTTTAAACTCACAAACCAAACTTGAGCATCGTAGCTCAATCGATGTTGTAAACAAAGTACTGGAACAGGTGTGCCAACCCGCCGTAGCAGTGACACTCACCTGGGGTGCACGCGTGGCCTCACGGCCTGCGCACCCCCAGCTGCGCTGCAGACGTTTCTCTTCCTGACTACTCCTCGTTGTGCTTCCTAAACATACACATGCACCACGTACATGGACCACCGGTCAGTCCCTGGGTCGTGGGGTGTATTGCCCGGGTTTCACGAGAGGCCTCCGCACGGGGAGGACTTCGCACCGGTGCTGACACGCTGTGCTACGGGCGTCCCCTACGCGCAACCACGGTAGACAAAGTCCACGACGGTGAGGGAGGAGGGCCACCGTCCAACCTCGGTAAGAACAAGTAAAGAGGGCCTATTCCTTTCGGGGATAGGTTGCCAGTCCTACGTGCTGCTGTACCAGCGTCTAAGAGAGAACTGCCGCTAATCGGCTCAACCCAGTACAAGAGAGTACTGGTTCCTAATCCTATAGTGGCCATAGTAAAGGACAACAACAAAGCCCTATCAAGGTGTGTGTAACTGGGATATTAACCTAGTCCAGTGCAACCCATACTATAGGGGAATTTATACTCCGCGTTCATGCTGCAATGAACCGGCGCACTGGAGGCCCTAACAACTTTTGTTACAATGTGCTTTACGGAGGGTTAACTATAAGAAATGAACCAAATGATGATCCTATATAGACTCAAATATAGACCATTTGATCCATGTGAAATACTCTGTAAGCAGGTAAGATGTCATCATTTTCAACTAAATAGCCGAATTTGAGGATCCTAGCTAAAATGATGTGACTTGTAGACGGGTGACAGTAAGAAATGGACCAAATCATAGTCCATTATGGACGTAAATATAGACAGTTTGGGTCCACATAAAAAGGCTCCAAAAACTCACTATTGTCAACTGACAAACCAAATTTGAGCATCTCAGCTCAAAGGATGTAATGTTACTTGTAGTAGGGTTTTAGTAAACAATTGACAAAATGATGGTCCAGAATGGACCCAAATATGGACCATTTGGATTCATATGAAAAAAGCTCCAAGCAGTCACCATTGTCCACTGACAAACCAAATTGATAAATTTTGTCTTTTCTAACTTCTAAGTTTTAATTCAAATTTCTTTCATCTGACAATTCTCAATCGCAAGTAATAGCACAGGAATACAACGTATACTATACATATAAATGAAATGATTCTTTTTGTACAATACATATCAACATAACGTGTTTATTGTGTAATTGACAAACATTTTTGTGTAATTAACAATTAACTAGTATCACAAAAATAATCTGCAATACAACAAACTTACATTACGACAAGGTTTTACGGCGTCTTAAACTCTAAATGTTCCCCGTCTTCACATAGACGCTGATCCAAAACTTTCAATCTATTTTCCGTTCATTTTACAACTACAATGTATGCCGATCCTACGTGAGCATTGGACAGTAGTACATGTATTTGGAACTCACGATCCCATCCGATTTAAAAATAGGGATGCACGCACGACACCATTTTTAATGGAGAGGGTAGCAAAATACATCAGTGTGCACTTGAGTCTCTACTTGTAGACGTTCTCTTCCTCTGTGTGCTGTTGCACGATGTCCCAGAAGTCGTCTGTGTCCGGGAAGAGCTCCCCAGGGTGTGGGGCCGCCGGAACACATGCACGGAGCGCGGCGAGTGCGCGGGCGAGCGTGGGAGGCGGGGCGCAGGCGCGGGCGGGTGTGCCAGCACGCGTGCAGCACGTGGTACCTGGAGAGGGGAGGGTACAAAACTCAACATGATACTTACAAGGGATGATTACACAATTAAATTCTATTTCGTATTGATAAGTTATGGAGCTTTCTTAGAACTGAATCCATTTAATCTGTAGTTACTTTAAATCTTTTCAAAGTACTACTCAAAAGAGAAGGATTTCCTGCAAGTGGGGGACGGAGAAAAAGCAGAGGCCGTAGATAACCATACTCTCAGCAACCAACATAAGGGAACAATCATAAATAACGATACCGGGGGATCGAAGAAAAGTTAACTGACCCCCCCGCCCTCAACATTTTAAAAAGTTGAGTGACCCCCGAGCCCCACCGACTAAAGAAAAAGTCCTCTATATAGTCATTGCATTGCTAAGAGAAAATGTTTGAAAAAAATATAAGCGTGAAAAAAAAAAGTTAGCGATCCCCCACCCACCCCCACCCCCCACCCCCAGCCTTGAAAATTGGCTGCCATTGGATTAATCGGGATAATTAAAGAGCCACTGGTGAAAAAGGACACCAACGCACTATATATTAAAATGAAAGGGGTTTTGACGCACAGCCTGGGCGGACAGTCCGGCGGCGGCGGCAGGCGGCGACCGGCCGACAGGTGCTCGAACACGTGATGCGCACGCAGGTGCGCGTACGGCTTCTCACCAGACGACAACATCGACCACAGCAGAACGCCCACGCTCCACTGTAATGTGGGGAACGGAGGGGGTAGTTGGTATTTGTGAAATCATTGCACAAGTAGAGTACATCTTACAACTTTTAAAATTCCAAAATCACAAGCTCTCTTGTAAAAGACTGTCCTGGTGTTCACATATCATTGGTCAATTGTCTCTCTCTCTTTTGCTTGGCTCATAATGAAATCATGCTGGCCAAGCTCTCTCAAATAGATTTTTTGAGATTTCATTTTATACTTGGAAATATATTACATTATATACTGTATGGTCCAAACGCCAGTCACGGTGTGTGTGTGTGTGTGTGTGTGTGTGTGTGTGTGTGTGTGTGTGTGTGTGTGTGTGTGTGTGTGTGTGTGTGCGTGTGTATGTGTACGTGCGTGGACGTTTGTGTGTCTGTGTCCGAAAGTGTGAGAGAGCGTGCGACTGTGTATGCTGGCCACGTACCACGGTGCTGCTGTGCGTGTAACGTCCGTGTCGGTGACTCTCCGGGGCGATCCAGCGGGCGGCGGGGGCCCTCGTGGTGACGGGGTGCGGCTCGATGCACGCCAGTCGCACGCAACAATGGCGGTCCAGCCTGCAACGCCCTTGCAATGTAGGCCTACTCTTTCGTTACACACTGTAGTACTTGATACAGCACACGTTTAATCAACAAACACGTTTGAGTTATCATGCATACACTCGTTGAAACTAACATGTTAAAAAAGTGAGATGTTAAAACCTCTACGTTGAATCCCATCTATCGAAACCAACATCCATATATTACCAAAAGCGCTTGCAGTACCATTAACACGGCAATCAAACCTCTTAGCAGGAGTCACAACGTAATCTTGTAGCGACTCAGATTAAAGTGAGCTCTTTGAACTGGAAGGACGTCGAGCTCGTGTTGGCGGGCCCAGTGGAGGACCCTGGGGTGGTGGGTGGGTGGGTGTTGATGGCGGCGTGAGCAAGTGCTACTCACATGACGGTGGCGGCGGTGAGGTTGGTGTGCACCACGCCGCGGGCGGCCAGGAATAGCAGCGCGTCCACCACCTCGAGGCTCCACGTGAGCGCCACGTGCGCGCCGCACCGCCGCTGTAACAGCCAGCAGACGACATCAGCATCATTCGCTGTACACTACTAAAATGTCGGTTGAGTCGATGTTAAAAGATTGTTCTTCCTCATTTTTGGTACGATAGTGTACTAATAAGCTTTTAGTTATATCCAACACTGATGATGGTACTTGTGGTGCCTACCGTCATTGGTTATGGCATCAGTTCACACACACACACACACACACACACACACACACACACACACACACACACACACACACACACACACACACACACACACACACACACACACACACACACACACACACACACACACACACACACACACACACACACACACACACACACACACACACACACACACACACACACACACACACACACACACACACACACACACACACACACACACACACACACACACACACACACACACACACACACACACACACACACACACACACACACACACACACACACACACACACACACACACACACACACACACACACACACACACACACACACACACACACACACACACACACACACACACACACACACACACACACACACACACACACACACACACACATGAAATGCAATAAACAAATCCATATGATTTTCTTTTGCCTGCTTTCATAACATCTCTACGCTAGATGATCTATCGTGAGTGCTTTTCGTCATTCAACACCTACATTCATAACTCACAGACACTTCAGGGTTGCTGTCATCAAACACAAACCACTCCCAAATAGTTACAACAACCCTCTAATGTGCACATGAGGAGTTCCTCACCCTCAACCCACCTCCGGATGGTTTTCCCTATTCCAGTCCAGCAGGCGCTGTAGCGAGACCTTGCCGTGTGTCCGCTCTGACACCAGCAGCACCTATAGGATATTATCATATGTCAATAAAGTTTACCACAACCACATATGGAAAATATCAAAGTAACATAATAAATTTTTAGTTTTCAGCAGAGATAAATAATCATATAGTTTGCGTTCTGCTGAGCTGACTACTACTATTGCTGCAGCTACATCACTTCTTTTGTAGCACTGCTGGTGCTATTACTGTTTCGCCATCTCTTTCTACTGCTACTGCTAATCACTCTCATCCTACATCTCCTACTAGCCCACCTCCTTGGTCTATTGCTGTTGTCCGTGACTCACCTCATGGCCTGCCCCAATACCGGGAGAACCGTTCACACACATGCCCACGATCTCTAGCAAGTTTTTGTGCCTTAGCGTCTTCAGCTGCAGGACGTTCCGAAAGAAGTTGATCATGTCTTCCTCACTATTCACGTCTGCAAAGAGCAACAACACCACTATCAGCTATGTGATTTTCGAACGAGAATGCTTGCTGATATCATTTTAATTACTATTCCGTCACACGTCAAACGCTATGAAGCTCACTTGCTTTGGTTTTGGGTTTGTTCTGAGTTTTATGTAAATCTAAAGTCCATAGTAACAGTAGAACCTCCAATTAAGACGACCTTTATATTGAGACCACCTCTATAATAAGACCACTTTTCATGGTCCCAAACTTTCATAAAGCTACCAAAGCCAACCTCTGTCTAGAGACCACCTCTATTAATACCAGATAACACTGGTCCCAAAGGTGGTTCGAATAGAGAGGTTCTACTGTACATGCAATTGGTTATTTCAAAGACTTTTGCATGGTTCCATGTATGGGCTAAAGGTGACATTTTCTTAATTGCAAGCTACATGATTCAACTTATTTTATGACACTTACCTCGAAAAATTTGTATAGTGACAGGCTTGACATAAGCGGGGTATTGAGGGTTTAGGGACTTGATGCATCCGCTCACCACACTGTATTCACGACCTGAAAGGAAGGCATGTGGTGTCGTGTGAATTATGTTTAGAAAGAGCGTGTATCAGTAAATGTCATAGGGTCTCTGTGTTTGTTTCCAATGTTGAGCGTCGACTAATTGGTGTTCCACTATTGGTATTACATCATTGAATCCATTGGTTTATAGTTTCGTAGTTACTGTATAATAACACCCCGCTTGGAGATAATTAGTAAGCCTACAGAGGCCATTTGAGAACCAGTTCAAATCCATTGACATGAACTTTCTCTCACTTGGTATGCGCATTGAAGTAGTCCATAGAATCCTTGATCACAAAAGACCGCTTACTATACACATACGCCGAGGCATTACCAATATGTTTCTACGCGAATGCATTCAACATTCTATTTCTAAATATAATTACATGCTAAAACAATGTGGTGCAAGAAGACATAATTGACCTTTGAGCATGAGGCGCCCGGTGGTGAGCCGCTGCCTCTGTATGAGCACGGGGCTGAGGTCCGTGGTGGCGAGGAAGTGCTGTAGGGCCTGGCCCGCCGGGTCCTCACCTACCCGCGACCACGGTGGCGACAGCGTGCTTGGGTCTGAAGGGGATACCATTGTATGGTCTTTGTGAGTATGAAGTTTGCGGGAACCTGGCCGTGCTCAAGTCTAAGTCTGCGCGTAATATATGACCCGACGTATTAGTCAATTTTGTTTACGTGCGTTTTGCAAAGACGATGACAATTAGATAGAAAAACAGGTGAAAATTAACGAATCTGGATATTTTATGATAGTTTTGTTAGCAAAATTACCACAGGCTGTCAAGTCTCCTAGCGAATGGGTAAAAGACGTGACGCGAGATTCCGGCCTTGTCAAGTCCGTGCCGGCCCGAGGTGAGGCCGCGCCTAGGTCTGACGACGTGATGGACGCCGTCTCCACGTCCCAGTCCAGCATGGCCGAGAGGGTCGAGTACGTCTGTGGCAACAGACACAGGAGCAATTTAGACGGTCAATTATGCTTGTTCGACTGATGCAGCGCCTAAGCATCAAATATGATTAGAATCCTGTGGCAACAGGCAAGAGTTGTCAGTAAGAGCAGACTAGATATCAATATTATTCGTCGCCCACTGAGCATTGGCACATAAGGAATGTATAGTTGATGTGTAATTAGAGGTTGTTTGGGGCCAAGCTCAAATGCACATACACACTGTTGAGGCCACATTTACGTCTGATAGAGTTAGATATGACATTATCAAGGACCCTCATTAAGTTCTTCATAAATTTGTTAACATCCCCCTGTTGGACGGTGGACACGTGTGAAGCAAAACTCTTCTGAACAGAAAGCAAAATTCCAACATACAATAAAACATTAGATGGGAGCATTTACCTTTCTAGAAAAATTGATATTTCGCCTCACTTCCCGAAAGGCTTCAGGTTGGTAATCGAACTGTGACACATCCTCGTCAATAACTGCTTCGTGAAAGAAATCAATGTCGTCTAGTGAAAGCGACTCTAGGAGCGGCCATTTTGATTTTTGTATTTCCCTATTCCTCACATTATTTTGCTGTTCAGTTATTTCATTGTTTCGAAAGTCTCGTTGGGAAATGTCATTTCTTGACTGTGGCACATTGTGGTTTATATCGTTTGGCACATGTTCCAATGAATCAACCCCGCTGTCAGGTACAATGTTTGGACTTTCCAATTTTGTGAAATGTACTCTTCCTGGGTTGGCCCGAGAACCATTGTCAAATTGTTTCATAATACTCTTGTCTGACTCTAGCTTGTCTGAAATGTTGCTACTATTCACAGAACGGCGTATATCCCCGTTGCGTAAAGTTCCGTCACATTGGTCCATCTTGACACACTGCCGATTTGCGTTTGTTGGCAAAAGTTGCCTGACTACAGGGGGTGAAGAAATCCTCACACTGCTCATAGCACCGTTATAGTTCTGTATGTGCACACTCTGTACTGTTGGTGTGGGCAACAGATAGGGCACTGAATGTGTGAAACTTTTGTCAACACTTGTAGACGTTGAAAGACTTGTCGTTGAGTCAAATGTAAAGAACTTCAATTTTGAGCTGTAATACA
The DNA here is from genome assembly GCA_019095985.1 of Streblospio benedicti. Classification (NCBI taxonomy): domain Eukaryota; kingdom Metazoa; phylum Annelida; class Polychaeta; order Spionida; family Spionidae; genus Streblospio; species Streblospio benedicti. Next base: position 50,411,424 of record CM032662.1, read on the forward strand.
CGATAATTTCTGATTAGACTAACTATCGTTATCACAAATTGTGCCATGTGACATGCTGGACAGACAAAAAGAATTGTTGTGTGTCTAATCTAAGTTTAATTACAAAAACAATCCTCAAAAACACAGCAATTAACAATGTAACCGTATAATATGTCGAACAGAAAAACTGTTCAAAACAGAGTTACTCCTTTATTTTTACAACAATTAATGATTTTTCTATTTTTCTATTTCAATAATAGTGTATATATAAGAAACTAATGCAGTCTCTAGTATAGAGAGAAAGCCGCCTCTGGCAGCATCATACCCTGCGCCGCCGGGTGGCCTCGCGTCCTCGCCCTCGTGGTAGTGGTGGGTGCTTGAGGGCGACCACGCCACGCCGTCCTGCGGGTGGTACGCGCTCCACGCCGGCGCCGGCTCGTCCAGGCTGCAGGCACACAGCCAGACGGGGTCAGTATGTACACGTGCGCGTTATATGTTAGTTGTGTGGTGTGCTCTGACGTACGTATGTGTAATAGTTCCCTGGTAACCGTCCAAGCCCCTACCCTACCCCCATGATGCTGGGGCCCATATGCATGTAACCTTTGGTATATTACACGTGTAGAGGCTCGTCGATCTCGTTCTGATGAGGTTCTGTAATGTCATTGGTTCAAGAATCGTTTCTGACTGCTTAGAGACTGCTATGATCTATTAAGTATGTATATTGCAAGTGGTGCAGTAACAGCTCATTATTATGTATAATGTTCAAACCAGCCAGCGCCGTGTGTGTGCGTGTGTCATAAGTGTGAGAGTTACTCGCCTCGATGCGGAGTACGAGGACACAGACGACATTCGTCCAGTCCCTGGGTGCCGCTGCTGCGTCCTCTGGCGGTAAACCTGGAGTGGGCATTGAAAATGTTAGCTAATGAGTTCTATATCCGTGTATCATAACCATAAACCACATCTGATTTGCTGAACAATTGGGTCTACATAGTGGTGAGAAAGGGCCGGAAAATTCGCTTAGGTAGGCAATGTGTTAGCTGCATGATCAAGCTGCCATGTTTCATGAGAACGGTGGAGCAGTGTTGCTAAGGCAGTTAATGATGATCCATGTTCCATGTTTCACTTCATACACTTGACTATCGGAACGTAGTTTTCAAGCACGTGTACGGTGGACGGTAATGTGAGTGTGCGCACGTACCTGTGCGTGCGGGTGGAGCTGTTGCGCGGCGCCGCGGCGGCGGCCGTGAGGCTCCAGACACACGGACGTCTGCAGGTACACGTCTGAAACACAACACATGTAGTGTTTTGAAAGATGGGCGTGCGCTAATATTTCCCCTACGATGACATAAGCGGTTTTTGAATTAACTTACGTTTATTGACAAATAAACTTACGTTTATTGCCATTGCGGCGCAAAAGTTGTTTCCATACACGACAGTGATTTGGACAACTGATTTGCAGCTGTTCAGGGAAACAGGGTTCATTGATTCCTAAAATGTATCTATTGATTGCTCACTGGCAATATTTTATAGTGCATGTATTGGGAATTCCTACATATGCACGTGCATGTTTCACATGTTGTAAAGCCCGGTAATTGCCTGTGTCTATTGAATTTCAACATTTAATGATGGTGAACATGTTACGTAATGATAACACGAGATTGAACCTGATTTCGCATTATGATAATCATGATAATTGTTCGTGATCAGATAAATTGGCATGCACAACATTGATAGTTTGACCACATATATAGGGGATAAAATAAGAAATTGCTTTTAGTTGGTATGTAGTTATGATGTAATATATTCTAGATACATAGACAGTTTATACGCGAATAGTAATTAACAAGTATCAACGCACTTTTGTCCATCACTCCATGACGTTGACCATCGTTGTGGACTTTATATGTTTTATACATTTTTGCTTGGGTATACATATGCAGTCTGGTCCCTCGTGTCTTTAGAAGTATATATTTTTTTGCTTGGTAAAGGGGACAAGTATGCCTCAGATCAGATACATCTGTCAATAATACCGACACCTACCTGTGTATCAGCTGGCTACGAAGCTAGTCAACCAGAATCGCTATTACTAGCATTATTATTATTCTTTGGTACGTGTTTTGGCCATTTGCCCAGCAGAATAATTGCATACTACAATTTCATGCCTACGTTTACACGTGTTTAATTAAAGGTCATTGACAGTTTTAATTAAAGGTCAAGTCTGTCCACCAGCTGCGTGAAGAGCGCCTAATTAACTACATCAAAAGTGCGCAGAGAACACGACGTTGATAGAACAACTTTGGCTGGTGGACAATAATGACGTTTGTTTTAATCATGTTTACTTCGCAATTCAAGTATATTCTAATCACAAGAAACATCTTCTTCTGTCTTTCTTTTCGCAGAAACATATGATTACATAGTACATGGATACATTTGTAGACAGTAAAAACGAATATGAACAAGCCAATGCCAAGCACCCCGGGTCTAAATCTAAAAGCGTATGTCATTTTTAGCTTAGCAGACCTTAGACAGCTAATAACTCAATATTAGCTTACACAGCTGTATACATTGAAGTTTACATTCAATGGTACATCAATAATTCACTTTAATTTGCAGCACATTCGAGCATACTCCAACATGCCATGTATTGATCATACTATAAACCCAAATGACATCAAGTCTGAATGATGAAAGAAGTCTGTCCCGCAACTTAAAAAATGCCTTTATATGGCTGTCAACTACTGTCATCAGTGGGAGAGGATTTGGTGACAACCTTGGTAGTAATAAATTAATTGATTGCCTGATTAGTTATGCCGTGCGGATGCATTATCCCATGAACTTTACAATTCCGTCTTCTTTTTGTTCGCTAATTGTTTAACCGTATCCCGTTTGTGTTCCCCAAATGCTTGCTAATTTTCATTAGATATACTTTACATTCCATTTACCAAATAGCTATACTTTTCAAATCCCGCAATCATAAATCTAACCTAGATTAAAGCGTACATGGTATTGTGAGAAAGAAACAAATACCGTTTCATAATAGCTATATTTTCTATAGATAGATATATTAAAAAACAAAATGCATTACATCAAAAAAACTAATACTAGAAAACATACTTGTGTTTTGGGTGGCAGACAAGATTGTTGCTGACGACTTGTTTGGGCTGCAAATGAAATCATGTTTAAACAATAAAATAAAATAGCAATATATAGCATATGTACATGTACATGCATTTGTATTTTTGGATGAGTGACCGACCACTTTAAAGATTGCTTAGTTGATTACTAGTTAATACTCCTTTCCAAAAGAATGCAATTACAATTTCAATACATGTACATCAAGGCCCAGGGTTTCTGGTCATAGATCGATCAGCTTCAAACATACCATTATGTGACACACACAATGGACCCCTGAGTGATTGGGTTGCTTGAGAAAACCGATCTCGTAATGGTAGAGGCCAACAGCTGCACGAAATCACTCTTCATTGAGTATAGGGATCTGACTTAGCAGTGCACAATGCTAGAATTTATTGTATGTTCTTTGCATAACATCTAAATGTTATCTAAACATAATTCGTAATGGACATGGTCACTGTACACTGGTCACTGTACTATAACTATCAAAATATATATTTACTTAGTAGGTGGCTATCAGCATGCATTACGATAGTCATTTTACCAAAATATACTTAATATGTTTTGCTTTACTATATATGTATGATACATGCGTATATGTAAAGTATAAGGTTAGTTCAATACACCAGTCCATCACAGACCAGCGTGAGCAGGCGTGACGTCTCACCTGTGAGGCGGCGGCGGCGGCGGCGCTCGGCGGAGACACGCGCAGCCGGCGGCCACCACCTGCTGCAGGACGCTCCGCGGCTTCTTCTTCTTCTTCTCGTCACCCCCGGAGCCCCCCAGGTGCCCCGAGGCTTGCTGCGACGGCATCGAGAAGCAGTAGTAGCAGCTCAGCAAACACCACCGTCGATGATGACCCTTAAACCTGTCTCGACTATAGGACTCACAGACAGTGGTGTCTCATTGCATATGGTGCACCCATTCTGAGACAGACAGTCTTGTTGTGGAGAATTCTGCTCAGACGTGTGTCAAGTGTGACATTTACACGATGTGTAATGTCATTCCATGCCTACGCCGGCGACGTATTAATCAGTGCACGTGGCAGTGTTCTAGCTGCAGGTGGCAGTTATTTTGTCGTATCCATTTGGTTGATTAACACATCGCACCATAAGACGTGCTATGTCTGGTAATTATCGGCACTGTGTGTATTGTGTTGGGGTATAACAATTCCCACTCGTCTCCTTTATAGGCTGGAGTACAACATGTTTATTCTGTCACCATGTAATGCAGTCTGATAATTGAGTTGAGATCGGTTCTTGTATCCATACAGCCACGCCTTTCACTTGTTCTCCGCCATATATATATTTTTTCCCCTATCACCACAACATTGATTATGAAAACCAAACATGCTATTTCACTGCAGTCCTTGCATTTGTATCCAATTTAAACATGCATTAATGTAATTTCAACCCAAGGTTGTTCGGAAAATGGTCCAAGTTATTGCTGGTTGAAACAGGTCCACTGAAATAATCATTATGATCTAATTGTGCTATTCTCTCCTCTATACTATACCAAATAATTTCGGTATTTTAATTTTGAAAGCCTTATGAACTTGAAACTTTTCATAAATCTAAATTCTAAGTCTAGTTCATTAAGTCTAAGAAATACAGCCATATATAAATTCCAAGTCAAGGTATATGATTGCTATAAACGATTATATATAATTGAGTTGGTACTCGTTTTACCTGTAAATCACGAACGTGATAAGTGCATCATGACTACAGGGCTAGTATGTGGTGAGGGTGCTTCTGAATAATGCAAGAGTGACACATGAGGGCGGGTCCCTGATGATTCAACGAAAGATGGAATGGCTACTACACTTGGTGGAAACTTTTGTTTCAATGACTTATTCAACTACAACAACTCATAGATTGTGTGTTGAGTGGCTTGATGTCTGTGTGTTGGCCGAGCAGTGATTGGTGTTTTGTGTGTTGTCTGGTGAACGCATTGTTGTTTGTATATACCCTTGGCAGTTGCTGGTTGACTGTGTCTTTTCACGTTTTCTGTTGTCGGATGAGTGACTGGTTGTCAGTGTAGGTCTTATAAGTGGTTTAATTTTCCTATGTTGCCTGGGGAAAGGCTCGTAGTCTATATGATGTATGATGCATGGTTGGTTATGTGTCTGACGTCTGATGGGTAGTTGAACTGATACCTGGTGTTTAGGCATTTTCGGTGATTTAAAATTAATGTACGCTTGTGAATTGACAGATTTGATGGCTGATTGTGCTCTCTGATGTGTACTGTGACGTGTTCTCTTGTCTTCTTTGACGAACATATTTGTTTGATGTCCCTGGATGGGTCAACGAGAAACGAGCCTAATCATTCGTCGGTTTCCTATGTTCTTATATGCGTATGCTCTTGGCACCATTGGGTGTTGCTTAATGAATGGTCGGTCTTCTGTGTTGTCTGGCGAATGACTGGTTGTTGGGTGAGTGGTTGATTGTATTGTGCATGAGACGTCTGATGCGTGATTCATTGTGTATGAGTCTAAAGCCTGATCACCGGCTAGTTGCCAGAGTATCATTGTCTGAAGAATGCTTTGGAATTTTTTGTTGCTGGGTGAGTGACTGGTTGTCCATAGGATGTCTGATGAGTGGTTGGCTGGCTGGTTGTATGATGTCTGGTGGGTTGTTTGTTATTAAGTATCCGTATGGCATATTGGGTGGTTTGGTTTATGTGTATAAAATGGCAAATTTTAATGGTTGGTTGCCTGTCCTCTCTGGTGTGTGGTGTGGTGTGTTCTCTTGTTGTCTTTGTTGAACATTTCTGTTGGATATTTCTACATGGGTCAACAATATAGATTCTAGCTCTCTCTGTGTATATATGTATTTGTGTGTGTCTGTTGCTGCTGGTCTGCTGCAGGATGAGTGTTTGATAAAGAGGTTTGTTTTTTGTCCTTGATAATCACCAGACTGAGCGTGAATGAATTTTTGGTGGCTGGCAATCCATGACTTTAAATTTGTGGTCCATAGTCAATAGTCTTGGTCGTGGAAAAATGTTCGAATGTTATCCATGTATTCTTAATGATTATAATAAACAAAACGAGCTGGTTTTATTAAAATTGTGTTCATCTAGAAAAAACAAGGAAACGATTGGTATGTTAATACGTTAATACGTGTTAGTGTATTCCTTTTACAAGTATTTGGGTGTCAGTTGTTGTTTTTGGGTGTGCATGTCCTTAATAGAATGTATACGCAAAAGGAATGTTGTTTGAGACAAAACGTCTAATTTTGGATGTGATTAAGTACATAGTTTAATTTGTAAGGTTTATAATGTGCATATATTATATAGTCGTAACTATAATATGGCTATGCACACTTGACAAAGATCAGATTTGTATAGAATGCCTAATCGAACCGTTTTAAATACGCAATTGTGCTCATAATACATGATAGTGTCAACAGCATGCACATGTGACCAATATTTATCAATATTCATTCTATGAAACATATCAATGTCGTCTCTTTCTGTAAGGTTTGAGAGCACGATTACTCTATCTATCACCATAATAAATGCAAAAAAAATGTTTGTATATAGTCAAATGGAAACGCTTTAAATGTGCATGTAAGTGTTTCAAATAATTATGTGATGATTTTAGAAAGGATTTGTCCAGTGCATGCAAGTTCCCTAATGCAAAGACTTATGGTTGTGAAACAGAAAAAAAATCAAATTCTGTGTGCATCATCTATACTTGTATGTGTTTAACTAATGTTGAACCTGACTCATGTGCCTGACCTCATACATTTGATACAGATACAAGAAGGCCTACTCTTGGGCCCCATGACCCTATTTTACTGCATATGGTACATAATAAAATAATTCTTACCTACGGGCTCAACAACTCTAAACCTGCTTTAGCATTTTTACGACGGCATTGTAGGCTACAGCTACATAGGACAGTCCAACCATTAGGATATTGCACTTCATAACTATACAGCACTAACATTATACAGCTATTTCTATATGCTGTAATGATAAAAGTATCATACCCAAGTAAATCTCATCACACAATTTTCACTATCCACAACTTTGCATCGCGACCATTCAACCATTGTCGTTTGACCAAATCCATACGACCTGTGCACAGTCCATGCCTCCCTGCTCACACCACTTTCTCCTTCTTTGCCTCGCCCGAGCCTCGCAGTGCTCGCTCCCGGGCCACGCCAGAGATGGCGGCTGTGGTGGTGGCGGCGAGCCCCAGGCCCTTGCTGAAGCACATATAGGTCGCTGTGGCGTCCTCGGCCGGGCGCGCCCACGCCGGGGGAGGACCCGAGACGGCAGACGACACGAAGGCGAACAGCAGGCAGCACATCACGGCCGGGTAGTTGGCGCGATGAGTTATGGTGTGATGTGTAAGAGTAACACAATTGCAGTAATATCCACTTTTATTTAGTGGCTGTTTTAGTAGGCCTGTGTGCTTTTAATGTGTCTTTGTTCCAGCAGTGTCCTGTAATCATATGATAAGTGAACTCAAGGAATCGTAATTTATTTTTGTTGGTAATTATCAGTTCATTTTGCGTTGACGGCCCTTATCTAGGAAATACCGAGCGACCCCTAGGGTCTGAACGCGTGCTTTACACCCTTTCGTGCAGAATGTCCCCTCTCTAAATTGAAATTTAGCTGAGGCTTGTTGTATCTGCTAGTTATACAATAAAACATACGTAATGAAAGGTGATAGCAAAACCTTAAGTATAAAATATAATGCATAATGCTTAGTATATATAAACAATGAAGGGGAAAAGAATGGCCACTCAATAGACTAGTCTCAGTTGGCTTCTACCCTCTACGATGCATGTGCCCGTGCCATAATGTACGAACAGATTAAATACTTTTCGGAGAACAAGATAAAGCCCCAGATTTTGTATTTTCCACACGCAGTAACTTCAACTGGGTTTATATATGAAATATTAAATGACTGCAGCTTATACTGTAGTCCACCCACCACCCACACCCCAATACGCCTCGTACATTATGATGATTCACAACGTCCCAGTCCTAGAAGTCAGTCACAAATGCTGTATATGGAATGGGGTGATTCATTTGCCCATCAACAAATCATCAATCCATTGTTACGATACCTTTTGCATACTAACCAGTTTCAACTGCAAATATCCCAAAATCCAATCCAATGGGGTCATATAAAAATCTAATTAGGTAATAGTACATGCACGTTGAGGAACTTTCCACCAAATCGTCTTACAACTCAAAATATCACTTTCTGTGGCAATACTAGCAACGGTCAACTCTTAATGTACACACCTGGTGATGTCCATACACAGAGTACTCCTATGCATCAGCCCCCATCACCGCTATGTAAACCATAGACTATCTGACACCACAGTTGGCTGAGCCAGTGAGTAGACTGGTACTTCCACTCTACACCAGGTGTCACAGTCTCGTCTGCGAGTGGCGCTTTTTAGCCATATTTACTCCCACATATTTGTCAAAAAGAGAATTTATTACCTGCATGCTACATATTAGATCGTAAATTGGCTGTTGTTGAGCATTTGTAAGTAAATATGGTAGCTGTCTTTTCCTGACTTCTCGGCAGCAATCCACCTATTTTACAACCTTACATGTAAGCTAGTGAAGCCTCCGCACTAAAAAAAAATCATAATAAAGTTCTTATAAAGCATTATCATACTTTTTTCTACGTGAATGGGCAATTGCGTTGCTTCAGCAGCTGAAGCGAAAGCCTTGTGTTTCGTTCGTTTGTAACTATGTATGTATGTATGTATCTATGTATCTATGTATGTTTGTCTCCGGACAAGCTAGAACTTTTAAGCTTTGCCCGATTTCGTTCAAGCTTTACACAACTATTTGGTATGACGCGACACCAAAGTGATTTGATTTTGGGCACTTTGCCAATTAAAGTGTGCTTTCCATAGTGCCATTTTGGGTCCATTTTCAACATTTTCTGCAATAGTTTTGTTGATGCTTGTGAGAAAACATTCAAACTTTGTACAATGCTCACATGCCTACTGAACATTAACTGTATTCAGATTTTGGCACTTTGCCAATTAGAGTTTACCTTTCAGAGGGCCATTATAATTATTTTCTTTCTATTTTTCCATTATAGTTTCAATACCGCTTGAAATATGACCATCAAATTGGCATAGTGGTTATATTGGAATAAAAGTGCTGAGAGAGCACAGCATTGCCATATTAATGTCGACTCATGGGCAATAGATATTTACTTTAGCCATGTTTAGAAAGCGCCTGCAATCCAATGCCAATAACAGATGTAGGATGAGTCAAGCATCAAGTAATACTTTTTCTGCTTTTAGTGGCAAAGGAAACATCTTTATTGCCCATGGGTCAATGTTGCTCTAGCGACGCTGTGCTCTCTGATCACTTTTGATCTAGTTGTGTTTTATGACCGGTTACCTCGATAATCGCTTCTTTTTTCATGTGGACTGTTTGTTTTCTTTGCTTTTATTTGTTTTGTCTTTTTTTCTAATTTGGTTTGGTGTTTGGTTTTATTATTTTTTTTTGGTTTGTGTAATTTTTGTTTGTTTGGCTTTTGTTTCATTTTGTTTTTATCTTATTTTTATTTTTATTTTCATTTTTTTATTTATTTTATTTTTTTTTTTTTTATTTTTTTATTTTATTTATTTATTTATTTTTTATTTTTATTTTTTTTTTTTTGCTGATGGGCACAGCCTCGATTGCTGTAAAAAAACATTAGTTATTTGTCAATATATTCATAACGATCCCGTCATTTATTTAAAGGTTATTCATAGCATGGAAATCATTGGAACTCATGAATGCAAGATGTGAAGAACGTACATGTAATTAGTATGCAGAAAAGACACCATATAAAAGAATTATTAAATTATGTCAATATTGGCGTTAGCCCATAATGTAATGGAATGGAACGGAATGGAATGGAATGTGCTTTGCAGTTTTATTTCATTTTCAGAATTTAGGATAAACTCTACGTCTGATATAAAAAGAAACGTAGTTTTTTTTCTTTTTTCTTTTCATCTTTTTTTTATAGATCATGTAGACCTAAATGAGTGTATACCCTCAATGGTTGTGCATCAAAGTAGAAGTTTCCATTGTCCTGTAACAGCGGAGTGTTCTACTTCACACGGCTCACCATTCACCTGCGCAATAAGAGTGTCCGGCTTTATTTGCCCCTCACTTCCGTGCTCATCCTCATTAGCAGACGACACAGGTGTAAACCCGGCAGCTGGCTCGTTACGTGACTCACCATAAACAGAGTAGTCGTCACTAAATCAGCACGCACTCACTGCATGACCGTTTGTACGACGACACAACCTTTGTAATTATTGCAGAGAAAAGGTTTTACGATTTAAAGTTTTAATGGCATTTGTCTGTTTATTATTCAGTGCGTTTGGTGCTGATAAATTCATTACTCCCACAAACACCAATTTTTAAACAGCCTGAACTGTGCGAACTGTTTAGATATGGTCATACACTAACTTTTCGTACATTAGTAGTATATCCATATCGACTATTTATTATTTCCAATGTTAGAGTACTGTTTAATATACGTGTGAACTAACCCATTCATAGAAAGAAAGTGCAAGTGGCTGGAGAGAGACAAAAGGTTGAGTATTTAGAATGACCAGCCACCCGGATAATTAAATGGCTACAGCAGCGGCTATACCATCACCGTCTGAAACTGACTTCTAAATGCAACCAAAACAGCAGCCATTATGTGCAACAAAAACGGCCACATTGATCGTCGATTCAAATGATTCTGCGCCTGGTTAGCATCAAAATTTATATGCTACTGTGGTGATGTATTTCACGTGTTCAATCAAAGGGCTTGTTTTAATAGTTTACCAAATCCGTGTGGGTGTCTAATTGACCATTCTTTTTCTACGCGGCTATGGTAGTAATGGCCCGTTCTAGTTACACACAAAGGCCTATATCGTGCCTGTAGCTGTGTAGCGTGGCTGATGCAACTCATGCAAGCGGCTCAAAGTTTTGTTGGACATAATACCCGATATTTTGTTGTATGTACGGGTCGGTTTCGGACGGTGACCATAGGTTCTTCCAAGTCACAATATCGATAGCTAGTTAGTAGCCTCGATCGGCGAGGCCAAGTATTGCAATATAGGGTCTTGCTGATCGAGACTAGCTAGTCAGGGGGGCTCTTACATTAACAAAATACGTTTATCGACACATCAATTACGTTTAACGTTGCTTACTTACGACAAACGTTCGAACGTATTGCGTTCTCTAATGTATGAAAGATAAGGATAGGGCTACATTTTTGTTCTATGTAGTATTCAATAATATCAGCCTAAAAACTGACTGCCATCTAGCTTCCTGTGCATTTGCTGGTGACAATGGCGACAAGCCGAGGAGATGAGAGACGATCGGTGGAGATGGGTGACGTGGAGCGGAATATTGAACAAAGTAAGTTTTGTCGGCTCTAAAATTCCCTTTATTTTACAGGAACTCGTGAAATTGATACTTTTTTTTAGTATGATATAACCTACCTTAAGGATACAAGAAAGGTTTCACATTTTTATTATACTATAAACTGGAAACAACACCATACATTTCAAATGAACCTTACAGCATTATAGTTTTCCTATTATGATGTTCAATTTTAAACGAGCCGTATCTCGAAACTAAATTTGTGCATTTAATGGATGTTTCGTACCAAACTTCTCTTTAACCGTGAAGTCAAGTCTTTTCAAATGTTTATATATTTGAAGATATATATGAGGAAAAGCTTACAAGGGATTTTCATTTTTTTTTTTTTTTTATTTTTTTATTATGAATTATCAATGTGTTTTTTTTTTATTGATTTTCAAGAAATTTCAGGAATTCGGTGTTTTCAAACTCAAAATGCATGTAAAATCATCAATTGAATGGATTTAAAAAATATACACACGCCTTTTAGGCAATTTCATGAATTTTGTTATTGGATCGTTCTTTTTGATGATTGCGATTTTTTCTCCCATTTATATGGTACGTAAGACAAAGTAGTAATATTTGCACTAATTGCTTCAGAACAAAATCTTGCATTAATCTGTATTTTTTCAAACCATATTATATCATTAGATAGAATTGTTACCTACACAACAAAGTGTAATTCATAAAGTTGAAGCAATACTAAGAGAGAAAATCGAATTTTAGTGAAACCCTAAAATAGCCTTTCTTGTATTCTAAAATTCACCTGAACCCAACACAGTGTGAGTTCTGCATTTGATTTGTTGGTGTTTGAAAAGTTATTGTTTTCTGTGTTTCATTACAGTTAGACAAGTTCTAGAGGATGTGGACTTGGCCGCTGATGAGGGCATTGAGGTGGACACCGTGGTGCCCTCTAGCGGTGAACCCACAGAGTATCACAGCACTGTGACACAAGGTCTGTTTGTCTCTTGCTTATACCGTATCAAACGGCATGGCTTATATACAGTAGAAGCTTCAAGTTGTGTATGCACACTTTACTATCCCAATTTATCCAGACCTAGACAGAATATAATGAAAACAGAATGTATAAAGGGTGCGGTACCTGGATGTGCCACCTAGAACGTGTGCCTTCTATAGATATTGGTGTCCATTTGGACATGTTCCATTGGTACATCCGCATTTTGACGTTCTTTTGTTGTGCTTGCATCATACCACCAACCTCCACCCCTACTACAAAATGTGCCACACGATCTCAGCTTATACTCTCTCTGCACGTAACTATAATAAATTCCTGGATCATATCGTTCACCACTCTGAAACGTTGCCAGACACAATAATAGCCAAACCGGAAGCCAGCCCTGAAAAAAAGTATCCTGCTTTTTATTACGTTAAAGGGTGTCCTCCATATTGTACTCCTCAACTCAGCCAGCTCTGGCTAGCATCCGCCTACCCAGGGTTGTGAGAGGTCTTTATTTTATACTTACTCCTATAATGATGAACAGTTACCAACAGTTAATGAGCCCCGCTCATGTCGCGTCGATGTGTTTGCAGGTGTAGACAAGCTGAAGAAGCTAGATGAGAAACTCGACAACATCATACTCATGCTCAACAACATCAGAGACCTCGACATGTTTGGTGAGGAGCTCGACTCGACTGCACACAACCGAAAGCAGGAAGAGGAGAGCGAGAGAGAGGAGCAGGCCACACCAGCCAACACGCCATGTTGCGGACAGACAGGAGCAGAACAGGTAACAACACCTCTCTGATGCTCTGGGGGATCCAGATGAGGGTGAAAGCAGGTTATGAACAGAGAGGGGGGGGGCACCAACTCTCGCGAGTTTATGAATCTATCCTCGTTCAGGATCAGAGTATTTAACCTTTGACATCGTGCGGGAAGAGCATTCTGAAGATGCCAACAGTTGTTTGGCGAAACTGTTAATGTATCAAAAATATCTAGTGTTGTGAATAAAGAAAGATGAACCAATATATTTCATACCAACACAATGAACACATTCAAAAAAAGTTAATATATATGTTTAACATTTCAGGTTCCTGAAAAAGAGACTGATTCACAGTAATGGCAGCGTTTCTTGTTAGCATCATTCTTCCAAAGATATTAGGACATTTAGTGCTTACTTAAGCATATTCATATAGTAAAAAAAAACATTTGTAATTTTACATATAAAATTGTTTAAATTGAAATGAAATTATAATTCTTGCATTGTTTTGACAAATAAAATGGTATTTGTATTTCCCAGTTTGCTCATAAATCAGCAATGACTTGTAAGGTGATAATGATATACAATGTAGGCAGTAAGTTGAAAATTAAATATATATATATGTCCCGCATACATATACCAGTTTCATATTTTGTTCGAAAACTCATAATATATATATATATATATATATATATATATATATATATATATATATATATATATATATATATATATATATATATATATATATATATCATATATATATATATATATATATATATATATATATATATATATATATATATATATAATTTGGATACAGGTGTATTTGAAGAGACACTTTTGCATTCAGTATATTACGTACCTTGGGTACATCTTTGTTCAGTTGGTAGATATTTTTCTCTAATAATTGATTTCCCCAGCTTGCTGGTGTATTCAATTCTAAGACTCTCGCTCGCTCTCAGATATACATGCAGTTACAGCCGTACATTAGAGAACTAAATAAAAAGATGATTAGAATTGATATTTTTCTCCCAAAGTTTTATTGTATATAGAAAGAAGGCAATGCTCCCCTAGCTTTAGGTGATAATGTTGGCGATTATAGGAAGCAATGTTTTGCCATTCGTTCTTATCCTCTATAAATGTGTACGTATACCGCCGTTACCACACTTCTAATTATAATTCAGTGCACAAAGCTAATCACTCAAACAATACAATTACAGATACGGTTCTTTAACCCAATGACCTGTACCTAAATCAACGTGTAGGTGCCAAGGAGCAGTGTGTAACCATTTAGAGATAGTTTACTCAACACCCACCACAAGACCGACATCGTCACGAGTCCAGCTCCCTATCCACTCAGCCACAGAAGCACAATATGTATTTGATCATTATTTTGTACAGCAAATTCAATACATGAAACGCCTATAACTCTTACAATAGAAAGCGACCACCGCTTCCAATCGCGTGTTTTAATCAAGTTAATTATGAGTGTAATACTGATCATGAGCCAGAATACTTGATGCATGAATAATCACCTGTCTATGCGTGCATGCTCATTTATGCATTTCTATGAGATCTCCTGTTTTCTTGGAGATATATTGATGTTGAGTTTATGTCTGAAAATTAAAATTGCACGCATTATTGTTTAAAGTATCAAATTACGTTTTGAATTTGGTCAGTTATGATGATCAGACCTATTTATGTGTATGGATTTCTTGTTAGTTTCTTGAGGATTTTTTAAATATTGCTTCTTACAAAAATATAAGAGTAAAAACAATACCATTGTTACAAGTATTATAATATGGTGCAGTTTTAGCTACACCAACTAGTTCGGCGAATACCAGCTTGGCATAGTTTGATACCTTTAAAATGTCATGCACGTGAACATGGGCCACTTTCCAGCCATGCTCCCAAGGCCACGTCCACTCTGCGTGGGGCAGCCTCATGGTGGTCTGCGTGGGGATTAGCTCGATGTCGGTATTGACGGCTGCCATGTTGCTCCCTATGTGGTGTTTATACCGTGTCTGTACACCTTTCAAACTATACTTTTCAGTGGGACCGACTCCTATATTCATCCATTCTTACTGTGGTGTTTTAACACTCATGTTGTACATTGCTTGATAGCAAGAACTGAAATAGTGTTGAATGTTCTTTCTTTTGGTAATAATTGTGAATGTAATGGCCCTAGAATATTCAGTAGGCCTGCCAACTAATATGATCATATTCTGTGGCGCGTATTCCTTCACAAGCGCTTGTACTAATAGACCATTTCCCAGAAAAGATTAACTACCTGGGAGATGGTCAGCACGTGGGGGTTTATGGGGCCTCTTCTATGTGCCAATTTTGATTAATGGTATCACATATGTTGATCATGAAGGTCGTTGTTGTAATATTTCAAGTGTTGTGTGATTCGACTAAATGCTTCGTTGAAAACTGTCATTATTAACCAACATCAAACAAAAACAGTTTTTCTTTAGGACGAATCTTCTGTGGCAGCTCTAAGCTGAGTAAGTGCACCTATGTTGTACCCTGGGATCGGATAATTTGCAACTTAAAATTTGGCTTTGTTATTCTTAGCAGCAGTACTTAATATCAATAGAAGGCTATTGTGTGTAAATCAAATCATGCTTTGCGTATATACATGTCGTTAGGTTTCTACTACGCTTATTCGAAGGAGAAAATAGTACATGTGATTATTAGATCAACTTCAGTATTATAATGCAAACATTTTATCATCAATCCCCAAAGTAAAAAATAAGAAAAAAAAAAAGACCACTTGACAAGAATGTGAAGAAAATGTCAAAACAACAATAGCTGCTACGTTTGTTTTATTTAACAGTATGTTCCCACTGAATACATGTGCATGTGGAGAAAGCCGGCTTGGGGCACTGTCGTCTACTTTGAGATGGAGAAGGCTTGAGACCGGACACTCTCAGCACTGGTCAGATCACGCTTGTAATAGTCCCCAGAACCCGGCTCGCCCTCGTCACACACCATGTCGAGGGCCTACAAATAGAAATAATATATACATAAGTATTGATGTCTATCATATACAGTATAGACAAGCGGCTCTCGCCTCACTTTGTGTCAATGAAAATGTGATCATCCAATTTATTACAAGGCTCGTCTTTTCCAATTAAGAGGTTTTATCAATTTGGAGGCAACTGCAATGAAGTATATACGTTATGAAGTCTAACTCAATTGAGAGATGGACGTCTACCGATCAAATTTGGATGGTATTATTTGTCTTCTCATGTTGCTCTGATGATGATTTAAATCAAACATGAAATCTTGTTTATAAAACCAATCTCCTACCGGGGCTGGACAATCATCGCCCGAGGCGAGCTCCACGACACACTCGATGTAGAGGGAAGTCTCGCTGAGCGGGCGATCAATGAACAGGAATGTGTTGAAGGAGAAGGAAAACAGACCAAAATTGATGTCAACAGTATTTGCCGTATTATCAACGAATTCGTAGCACCTGAAAATACAAAGGCATTAAATGAGAGAGAGAAAAATACACATGATCAATCACCCAACCCATTCACACGTTTGACAAGATTTCCAATACAATAAACTCTGTGTGCTAGCGAGGTATTTATATACGGGGTATGCATATGTCTCTTCCAATTATGTTAACCTAGCCTAGGCCACGTTCGAGAATACTGCCTCCCTACTGCTTGTGTAGTGTCTAAACCCAGTGAAGACCGTGGGGATCCGTTTGTGTTCAGTACGATGAAAGTGAGGCAAAGGTACGTTTTTAGGCAGTATAAAGACAATAGAAAAAGTTTGACATGTCAAACTTCCATTTTAACTAATAGGGCAAAGGCCTGGGCAAAAGTAGGCAGTACGTCACTACTTCCCATTGACACCGCACACACGGGAAAAGGTGCTGTCAAAATGTCTGTACTGTCGGTTTTGCACTTGGCTTATAAGAAGACTGCTTTATTCAAATATTATGTCTAGGGCACAACTGGCAGTACGGGCATTTCGCCAGTAAGGACTGTGTTTCATGTGTGTGACTATACCTATGGCGCATGTAATAACATAAGGCTTGGCGTACTGGCTCCGTACTTCCCACCTACGGTCAGGAAACTGTTTGAATTGGTCGTAGAGAGGTTTGGTATGCCAAGCTTCCTCTACTGTCTCCGCACTGCCTCAAAAATATACTTTCACCTCACTTTCGCAGCACGGTCTCCTCAAGTTTTTGGCAGGAGAGAGGCAGATTTACAGAAGCAATATTGCCGGTTATACATTCGTGGGTAGACCTGCGGCATATCTGCACCAACTTTATTTTCATCTTTATTTCTTTCTCTCTATTTTTGTATTTTAATACGACTGCCAAAACATCTCCAGCTTTAGTCCAACATTTATTAGATATATAAGTAATTTATTGCATGCCTGTACTCGGAGTTAAAGGTGAAGAGCGTGTAGGAGAAGGTGCCCTCATTCTCGTCCAACACCTTGCATGACAGAGGCTGCAGGCACACGTCCGCCAGCTCCATGATCAGCCACAGCTACAGGCAAAATATCGTCTGCTCTTATTGCAATGGTTAAATAATATTAATCTTTCTATCATAGTAGATCAAACACGTTGCTCATCCATATCATACATTTGGCTCTTTCCGCTGGTTGTATAGAGGAACAGCACATTTCTGTTTGTGATGTCCGTTTTTTGTCTTTATTTTATTCAAGTCATTCCTCTAGTTGATTCTGTGTCGACATATTCGCCTGGGCTACTATATACAAAACATATACACATTTTTTTTTTCTAATAACATAGAAATAATATAGCAATAAAAGCGCGTATCAAAATGTGACTACTGATCTATCAGATATTATTGTGTTGACTCCGAAACACACATCATCTCTACTGAAAAGCATTGGTCGATTAAATTCAAAATAACGTAGACGGCTGATGAAATCTCTTTCCCCCAACACATAGATTATTCTAAAGAATTGTTTAAATCAGTCCGGCAGGCCAATACGAAACCACTGCCATAAGATGTATGCCTCCTGTCTATAAATGATTCACAAGTCTGTGATTAAGAGCATCGCCTGTTATGTCGTACTGCCTCTATCATACTTATGCTTTTATACACAATCGCCGTGCGCACACTCTATACTATACACTACTACATACGTTGACTGTGAGGGGCTCGTTCAGGTTGACGCCCTCGTCATAGCTGGTGTCCATGGTGAATATCGAAGGGCCGTTGCCGCTCGCCACCACCTCCAGATCTCCCCTACAGAACACGGGCTTGTACAATGAAATCATTCAACTCTGGCACATGTTTTGTGGTTCTTTGATTTGTGTGCATTGGGTATGGGTGGACGGGAGTGGGGGTGGGGGTGAGTGGGCGATGCGGTGACTGACATGTAAATTCGGGCATGAATGCCAGTGAAGAAGGAATGCAGCTCTATTGTCATGATGACCCTACATATGACATAACATATCAATACCGTGAGGTACCGTTTTCTTACAGACTGGTTAGTGTCCATGTGTGTACTTTTATAGCATTGACTAGATGTGTATAAACATTTGGTAATTGTAATCTAAGTGGATCTGTATGAGATTTTTTTTCTTCAATCCAGCACATTCTTTCTATGCGACTTGTGTCTTCTTGTAATAAACGATCTTTATGTATTTACACTACACAATTCACATGTTGTACGAGTTTTACTTACAAGTCAACTTCAGGAATCTCAAATGACAACTCTGCTGATTGGTCAAAGACGCAGGTGACGATGGCCACAGAACGGGTGATTCCACCAGCGTCCACAGTCGTCACTTTCCAGGCCATTGTCCATACACCCTCATTCTAAAATCATTGCTTATATTATCAGTTGGTTTAAGTACACCTTGGTCTTAACATCTTGCAAGTGTATTTATAAAACTGTATATTCATATGTATATATTTTTTTTCAATTTTCAAGAGATTACCCCGATGAATATGTGGTCCCATCACTTTTAAAAGCAATAAGACTACTTTTAAGATAATCAGCTATAGTATGCATGTAAATTCCCGGTTAGGATATATTTTAGGGATACAGTACACAACTATTCATATTTCAGCCACGTGTATGCAAATGAGCTGTTTTGATTGGCTGCAGACACCAATAACTTTATGGATTTTGACTGTGGCACTGATAAATGGCACAGTAGACCGGGGTGGAGGTTACTCATTGATGGGTGTATACATGAGTATGAGTGATGAGCGCCACATGTCCTGATATCAGATTATCATCTAATACGTCACGTACTTTTTTCTCTTATCTTCCCAACTTTTATTCAGTAATTTATCCTCATTGAATATAAAATTACTGAAAATAAGTATCATTTAAACTACCTCTCCGAAAGCGCTATCACAAGTGCCGTAGCCAACAGACACCGCGTCGTCAGACTTGCAGTTTTCATCACTTGAATCGTTACCAACGAAAAATTCCTCGCCATAGGTGCTCGTGATAGTGGCTCCATCTTGTGAGCAGTCGATGTCAAACTCTACATCAAGACAAGAATAGTAAAAGTGTATAAAACTGCTTGACTTTCGGTATCAAAATGTGACAACTGATATATCAGATTATTGTGAGGACTCCGAAACACACATCATCTCTACTGAAGAGCATTGGTTGATTAGATTCAAAATAACGTTGACGGCTGTTGAAATCTCTTTCCCCCTACATATAGATTATTCTAAAGAATTGTTTAAACCAGCAAAACAGTCCAATACAAAACCACTGCCATGAGGCCTACTGTCTATTGTCTCCTCTTGGAGCACCTTATGTACGTGAAACTCTTGCGTTGGCTGTTCCAGAGAGTGCAAGCAAACAAAATTGTAGGTAGCTATTTTGATCTCACCACTCCAACATATGAATGTCATTTGCTCACATTTTTTTAAAAATTCTTCAAACAGTGCTTTCTATTCTTGTTCAGAAAGTATATAGCCTAATAAATATCAGCAAAACAACCGACTATGTATGTATGTATGTATGTATGTATGTATGTATGTATGTATGTATGTATGTATGTATGTATGTATGTATGTATGTATGTATGTATGTATGTATGTATGTATGTATGTATGTATGTATGTATGTATGTATGTATGTATGTATGTATGTATGTATGTATTTCTCCGGACAAGCTAGAGCTTTAACCGTTTCACCGATTTTGCTCAAACTTTACACGACTACGAGGCAGAGTTGGGGCGAGATTAGTTTTAATCGATTAATCAATCAGAATTTGTGTAATTTAGTTTATTTTGCTCAAACTTGAAAATTTTAGTTTAGTTTAGTTTAGTTTACGAGGTATGATTAGTTTTGATTAAAAAAAAACAAAAACCAAACAGAGAGCTTAATTTATAGTCAACTGCTTGCTTATCAGTGAAAATTTGTCTAAAAAGTGACCACTATGATGTAAATGGGTTAAGCACTCTCCTTTAGTTAAGATAAGATAAGTTTCTTTTGATTTTACCATTCTTCATTTCTAAAATGACATTATGATGTATTGGTTATCAAAGAGATATATCAGACAGTAATGCAGTGTTGTTTTCTTCTATTCTATGGTGTATAAAAAAATCAGAAATATTCCAACCATATAAAAGCATGACTGATTTGGTATCCAAAATTGATTATTTGAAAATGATTGATTTAGTCAATTTTCTGAAATACTGATTATTTGCAAAAAATTCTGTTATTAGTTAATCAAGCGATCATTTAGTTTAGTCTAGTTTAAATAACTATAATAGTTTAGTTTAATCATGAAAATCGTCATTTAAAGTTTAATCCAAAAAATTTAGTCGCCCCAACTCTTTTTGACACCTGGATATGACATTTTTGATATTCAATCTGATTCACCAAGCAGCAAAAATTGATTATTGATTTTACTGATTATTATCTGTTATTCAATACTATAATATGGCAACGAAAATATCTTTTTGCTGGATATATTGATTCTGATTCATTCTGATGTTTTCTCCTCAAATTCATATTTCGTGATTGTAAAGTATACATTATTTCAGTATATATCTTAATTGCCCATGAGTTAACGTACGTCGTTCTCGTGACGCAGTGTTCTTTGAACACTTTTGATCTAGTTGTAGTTAAGTGAGCACAACCATATTTAACAAGTTTTAACTACAATGTACATGATGTCATAAATAATGTTATAAATAATTACATGTTTTCCGAGAAATGGAATGTATAAGACTATGATATTGATCATTCCATAGAAAAACTCAGAAAAACACGGGTTTTTCTAAAAACAAAAACAAACAAAAAAAACAAAAAAAAACAGATGGGTTGAGGTTTTGTCTAACCCTGATTTGGACGACTTTTAACGCACACAAAACGCATTACGTTGAATTGCTGACCTAACAAACCGCTCTGTATCGATGCGAATGGTCTTGCGCAACTAGACACTGCAGGACTACTTCTAACAAAGTTTAACTAAAATCTATTCGTCACTGAACGTGGGGGGGGGGGGGGATTCTTGATGTGTAAAACAGGCTTTACACTATAGCGATTTCCACCTACGTAGCTTTACGTGCACTTACTGGGGAAAAGGCAAATTCGTCAGGAAATTTTGAACATGTTGAACAAACATTCAGTTTGGTTAAAGTTTGCTTCATATAGTTATGCTGCGTCTAGGGATCGCAGAACATTCGCACATATAAGTAACACTTCGTTTGCCTCAGCAACTTCTCGTACCATGCATTTTTGCTACGTTCAATGCCGCCACAATACGCCCAAGTTGACGATGTGCCATAATATGTGAAGATGCGTTGCACGGGCTCGCTCATGATCGCTCTAGTGTAAAGCGGGTTTTTAAGCAGGTTTTAAACCCGCTTTACACTATTGCGAATTCCACCTACGTAGCTACGTGCACTGGCGAACTGGCAAATTCGTCAGGAACATGTTCAAAATTTTTGGACGAACATTCAGTTTGGATAAAGTTTGCTTCAAATAGTTATGCTGCGTCTATGGATCGCAGAAAATTCGCAAACATAAGTAACACTTCGTTTGCCCCAGCAACTTGTCGTACCATGCATTTTTACTACGTTCAATGTCGCCACAATACGCCCAAGTTGACGACGTGACATAATACGTGCAGATGCGTTGCACGGGTTCGCTCATGATCGCTCAAGTGTAAAGCGGGTTTTAAGAATGATTGGCTAGCTGCTCGAGAGAACAACTAATATTCTTTGAAAATAGTCTTAATATTCTTTGAAAATGATTCAAGTATATGTATTAGTATTACTACTTACGCGACGGTGGAGGAGGGGGACCTTCTCCGCCGAGGCATCCCGCCGGAACGACGGCCAAAAACGCGAAAATCGCCCAAGAGTTCATTGTAGTCTGCGTGCGTCAGTAATCGCAACTCAGTGAAGTAAGCATGAATGTGTCACAGCATCGGCTGCTTTTATAGGATTCTCGTAGCTATTATTCGTGTTGAGAAATTACGGTTATTGCCCGGCATTCTCGTAAATGCAAAAATATGTGCATCTATATATAGCTAGATATAGCAGATAAATGCGCAGACCAGTGAGTTAACGAAACTAAAAATAGCATCGAGATGTTTTCTGTTTTTTGTTGTTTTAACAACTTTAAAGTGTGCCTATATATAGACTAGTATAAGATAATGGGTTTAAGAAATGTGTTTGACAGAACTTCAAATGAATGCTCATGTGAAATAAGAAAATAAGTAACTAAACTGATTTCAAAGAAAGTTATAAGAAACAGAACACAGTCACTATAGTATGAATAGGTGAGCACTTGCTGAAAACTCAGCCTGGCAACAATCCTATAATACCCTCCATTTCACCGTTCATTAACAAAGTGCCAAATGTCAACGAAAAATCTACCAGTCGCCCGTACTCGCCCGTACTCGGGCCTACTGGGGCTGTGATTTCAGGCAGCAATCTCGCACGCATACAGCTGAGTGCCAGTTCAGTCCAGATTGCCCGTACTCTCATCCAATTAGATTATTAGGTGACCAGGCACGATAAGTCTTTTGGAGAACTTCTCCCGAATTGCACAGCCTCTCGTCTCTGCTAGTCTTAATCGCCTGAAACTCACCTCAAACCTACAGGCTAGAGTGGTTACATTAGAGGCAAATGTGATGCGAGTGCCACCCCAGTCCAAAATAGAAATTTGGTCAGTTCTCAGACGATTGTGTGTACTCTGGGTGCACACTAGATTCTGGGGGCACACTAGAATCGGCTGAAATTTGCAGTATTCTGCCACGTGAAATTGCGGTATAAGCCTGATTATTTGGGGTACTTTTATGAACTTTTTTCTTTCTCTCACTTCTGAGGAAGATTGTCTAAATATGTTATTGAATCATGATATTCATTTTCATTGCTCATGATATGCATATTTGCTCTAGTAGTATACGTGTATAATTTCTAATAGCTGCATTCATACATAAAGTTAAACGCCATGTGCTCTACTTTAACCATATACTCAAAAATAAACACCGTGCCATAAAAATCAACGACCAGGCTCTCTACTGTTTTCTGATATTTTACGGCTTTGAAGATGGCCATTTATAGCAGAGAACATGAAGTACGAGATGCAATTTTCTATTTCCTTGAGCCCGCAAAAAGTATAGCTTGTTTCTAAATGTACCACTTGTACCACAGTTGTCAGTAACTCATTTCCAATCAAATTTATCAAATTTCAATGAATACTCCTAGATGAGTTTTAGCCTTTTTGGTCTGGTCGCTGGCCGAACATCAGACAATAATTATATTCTTGACTTGAAGTTACAATTTCTCAGGTGACCATTAAGTTTTGATAACCATTCACATCTACATCGTTACAGTATCAGGCAGTATCGGCTTTCCATACAATGTATGGCCAATATATATTTTTAGAAACACATACCGTATGGTGACCGGAGGACTTATTCATATTATCTTTTGTATTTAACCTTTTTTGACATGGTCATTGTGAGACTAATATAAGTATAAACCCCGTCGGCAGTACCACGGAAGCCTAATCGGAAGTGGTTGTATACTAAGCATCACAGCTGCATATTTGATATCTATTTGATACAGAACCTCTCTATTTGGACCACCTTTGGGACCAGTGTTAGGTGGTCTCAATCGAGAGGTGGTCTCTATACAGAGGTTCTTTTGGTAGCTTTATGAAGGTCTGGGACTGTGAAAAGTAGTCTTATGATAGAGGTGGTCTCCATAGAGAGGTGGGGGTTTTTTTTTTTTTTTTCCTACTTTTAAAAT
>CM032662.1:50441091-50459996 GCA_019095985.1 Streblospio benedicti
AAGAAATGTTCGGGGTCATAATGCAGATAATGTAGACATGTAGACCTTACATATTTCGAGCAATGCTTACATATTATTGTAAGTCAAAATATAGAAAAAATTGCTGTATCTGTATAGTAATCTGTAACGCTTTATGAGAATATAGGCAGATGGATTGTAGTGCGCAGCCAGCGCTAGTCCGCTATTCACTCTACTCGGGATGTGTGGAAGGACGAGAAGTGGGCTGAGCACACTGCAGTGCCTTGAGGGACTCCAGAGTTGACATGGACCCAGTCGCGCGTGTGCTCTATCTACCTCAACACTTTGCTCTTGAGTCTTCAATTGCAAGAGGCTATCTATCCGTTCAGTTGTTCATTAATTCCATAGTGGCGTAACTTTTGCAGGAGTCTATTGAGTGCTGTAGACATGTCAGGATGTTGTTGGTTTCAATATGGGTTAGTATGTGTTTGAGCACATATTTAAGGATTTCAATTATTTTACAACATACTGTACACGTCAGTGACACAGGACTACGGTTCTCAGATTTGTTGATGTTCCCTTTTTAAAAGATGGACGCAACATTATCCTTCACCCAGTTGGTTAGTAAAGTACCATTTCTCACGGATTGATTAAAAATGAAAGTAAGGACAGGAGAAATATCTTCACCAAGGTTTTGTAAGACATACCACGGCAGATTATCTGGTCTGTTCACATTGACTACCATAGCAGTGAGGGGTAGGGCGCACCAACTTGGTTTGTCATTAGTGCATCATTTTTTTTACCTGTATACAGGCGTGTTTGGAGTCAAAACATTTTAACAGTATGCCAAATATCTCAGGCTATAAATATGATTTTTACAGGCTATGTTTACAGGGGGAGGGTCACAACAAAACAGTTTTCCATTCACTGAAAATTTCCGTGTTCATGTATAGACACTTGTCAATCAGCTAGTTATCATAGTGACGTCTTATGCACATTACATTAACAGATGATTTTTTTTATAAAATTCATACCCAGTGAAGTAAAAAAGTTGACAACTTCACTATATTGAAGAATGCACGCTTCAAATAGATGTACTTACTTAATTTTCCAACGTCTATCAGTGTACAGCCATCAATGTTGTGTAGAATACACACTTTGAATTATATAGCATTAAATGCGATTTTAAATGGGCTTATAACATATACCGGAAGTACCCATGGACTTTTGTGTCTCAAATGTTTATAAAATATAACGAGTGCGCAACTTTTCTGCGCAATTGGGAATCACTACGGGACAATGATTTTAAGGCTTTCCAAGCTGGCGGGCATTTTACTACCACCTGTAAAAGGAATACATGGCTGATGTCATAAGCTACAGATCCACTTTATTTGTAGTTTGAATTTGTCTTTTGTATAATAAAAACATTTCCAGTTAAAACTACTGTTGTAAAATTTCTACTTTCATGAAGCACACAAAGAAATACAGAATACTAGTTTGCAGGGCATAAATTTATATAAGTTTTCATTTCATACAATATGTGCAGAATTAAACATGAATCACACAAGATGAACAACTTTAACAAGTGATACACCACGCCGTAACCCGGGTTACCGTGATACCCCGGCCCGTGAAAATAATAAAAAATTCATTTTTGAGCTAATTAATTATTTTTTTTCAACATCAATACCCCGGCATACCGTGATGACTGGTAGGCTGCTGTGGTATCAAATTTTGTTGATATTCACAAGTAAAATATTTAAGTTTTGTCACAATAAAAACATCTTATTTATTCATAATTTATTAAAACTCGATTTCCAACCTAGTACATTGTGACAAAACGAAAATGCACATCACCGTCATTCTTTTGGTGGTCTGCCTTTTAGCAACGACCGATACACGGAAATATCACGGGAGAAACGGGGCATCACGACATGCCGGGGTGTGCATTTCACGGCACCCCGGGGCATCATACGGACCCCGGGTTACGGCGTGGTGCATCAAGTATCTTTTCAGTGGTGTTCAGTGTAAACAATTATTGTGAAATACAAATGCCAATTGTGAATTAACACTGCCACATATTAGGTTCTTTTCTCATGTGTCAATTCAAAACAAATAATATTTACTGGTGTCCGATATTATTATGTCTACAAAGTGGATATTAATTTATATTAATTCTATATCAATTCTATCTATATCAATATATCAATCTATATTATCCAAATTTCTTCATAAATATTCAATAAAAAACACAAACAATAGTGCATGTTAAGTGACTTTTTCAACATCTGGGTTCAATAATCTAATTTAATTTCAGTCATGAATAAAATTATTACATGCATTACCATTAATACAAGTACATGTGAATATATAGATTTCTTATATTCAATAGATATATAATTACAAATGTACAACAAATACATAAACAAAAAAACTACTCTTCTGAAATAATTTTTGATTATCATAAATAAACCACGAGAATTTGCCACCACTAACAAACAATTTAAAATTAAAATTAAAGATTAAGATATCAAGAAACCATCTAACAACTAAAAATTCAAAACTTCATCTTGGACACTCAGTAAAGGACACTTCTCCAAGTTATCCGCATAAAACAAAGCTTTAGTAAAATGCTGAAAAAGACCAGTAAATAATGTTAATTTGCATTGGAATATGTGCTACATCACAGTAATATATAAATTTGCAGGCACAATCATCCACTTTCCTTCTCATATGCACATTCTTTCACTTGTGCTCGTGGTGTTTTACTCATTCGAAAATACGGTGCAAGAACTTTAATAACATAAAATAATCATATGACATTCTATCATCTCAAACATTTTGCTGTATATTTCAAAGGACACGCACCCATTTTTTTAACAAAATATTTCTTATATTTACAGCAATATTACTGCCTGTTTTTAATTCAAATATCATCGGAAGTTTTTAAAAAGGTTCAGTACCATCAAAGTTATAAAAATTCGCACTGTATTTCATGCACAAACTTTTCTTTCTTCGCATTATCACATCATCCCATGCTCTGCATTATCAGTTTTTCACTATCAACTACCAAATAAACCACAACACGCATTTCAATGACTTGCAGGATATAATTAAAAAGCAAATTTAACCATTTTACCCATACAAGCAACATTGTTTAACCCAAACTTCGAAATCAGAGTTGAAGATATCCAGTTGAGCATTCCAGTACACACAACAGGACTTGAATCAAAGTAATTGAGAAAAAAAAATCTATTATTCAAAATTAATGTGATTTCGCTGATACCAATGTATGCTTTTCAAGAATGTTTATTTTCAACTAAACAAAGAATTCTGCCAATATTCAAAAATGCTGTCAATCTTGCATCCAGTCAGATTCACACCATCAAACTCCAGACACATGCACTTCTGTTTTCCATCAGTCTACAGTTTGATGAAGCTTCACAACTACAAGCTCCAGTATGAGCCTGGTGTATAAACACAGAACCTAGAACAATGGCATATATCATTCATTGAACTTCTATCATATGTACTTTGAAATGCAATCTTTTTGCAGGTTACATTAATCAAAATTTCTCAATAATCAAAAATATGTGTCTACAGAAATAGCAAGACTTGGTGTTACTGCGATTTAGTGGTATCACATAATTTTTTTTTCAAATGTTAAAAGTTGGAATAAACCCACAATCCCTCATGAATTTCATCTATTACATGGGATTAAAAAAAACCGCTTGAATACATATAGGTATATATATACAAAAGCTGTATCGGTTACATTGCTCAAATATATATATGTATATATACAAAAGCAGAGTATGATAAAACAAACATACCGCTTTATTCTAAAACATCTGCTCTTACCATATATTAGAGGGGAAAAAAAACACGACTAATATCTAAAATGTTCAAATTTAGAATATTAAACATACAATCTTTGCTGACATTTCCCCAATAAAACTTTTACTCCAAACAGCAAGTAAATGAATCCTGCAAAGAATCAGTTTGTGATGACCTTGCTCCCATAGTGCGAGTCACCCTGGAGGCTGCGCCTGCGTTCACTCATCGACCCCCACCGCCGTCTCCACGTCAGCCAGGAGCGCCTGCACGACACTCTCCACATTGCCGCCGTGTTTTTCCAGCAGCTGGGTGTTGCGCTCACGGTTGCCGAAACCCATCTCGAGTAGCTGACGCATGGCGGGGGAGTCGCCCTCCCGGTGTGCCATGCCAGGCAGTGGTGTTGTCACTGCAGATGCCGGGCTCCACTGCTGTTCTGGTGGGGACCAGGATTTCGGCTCTGGAGGAGTCCATGCCCTGTAAAAACAGATGCATTACAGAATGGTTTGTATCATTTCTTTCTGTGTGTCTCCTAATGGCAAATAAACATTATTGGTAATAAAAAAATCAACTCCTTAATTAATCACAATTTTTGTTAGGTCTATTTATCATTTAATGACTAGCACTAATCTTATCTAAATGGTCTACCACAAATCCAGCCACCACACTCATGTTATTTTTATATGCCTACAGAATTGTTTATAAAAATTTCAAAGATCTTGTTCACTCTACAATACAATACAGTCAATTTTATGTCTACCTAATAATAATGTGTAAGTTCATCCCAAGGTTGTAACATGCTCACTACTTTACTTGGCACATTCCATTAATCTGTAATTGGTAGATGTAGATGAATTATTAACAGTTTACAACGTTCTCAACTCTCATGTATTTTACCGGTTCTGTGGTGTCCATGTGTTATTCTGCACATTGTACTGTTGGTTTGCAGCTTGCAGTGTTTGAAAGACGTCCTTGGCGGTGGATAGAGCCGTCACGGCAGCTTTGCTCACTCCTCCCCAAACTCCCCACACGTGGGACCTGACAACATTATGATGTAGCCGCATTAGTACCCAACAGTCACTACTATCAGAATATGTAAACTGTAATAATGACAATGTTTGGTCATCTGATCATTGAAATTTATTTTTTCATTCTATCTAAGAGTTACATGCAATAATTTTCTTGTATTTCAATATTGATGCATTTGATTGACATTATCATATTAATTGCATTTTTTCTTTGAAAATGAATTCTAAAAATACCGTTGCTGTTTTAGTCTTGCTTTCGCTTTTTTTTTCATCACACAACAAATGTAATAATCATATAAGTTCTGACAATACTTTACTTACAATTTACAGTCATTTATAGACTTTGAATGCATTGAAACTGTGATGCATACATAACATTTATAAAATTAGGTATTGAATTAAGGATTAAAACGATCCCTGTGTATTATTGTAAGTTGTACTTGGCTATTCTCTTGTTTTATTATAGAAACTGTGCTAAGAGCTATGACGATAAACCAATGGCATGACTATCCAAAAATTATAATAAGATTGAAATTAATTAAGTACCAAAACCGTATAAAGTGAAATGGGTTTCTAAAGAAATGAAACCATTCACCAGCTATCTGATACAACAGGCTTGTAGCATAAAAGACTTACATAGCGTAAGGCACAACTGTTGTCCTGAGACAATCATTGAAAAGGAGTTTCAGTTCAATTTTTATCACACATTTGGAATTTCAAACAAATCACATTTAAAATACTTTTATAAACATTTGTCTTTGAATTCTATAAGCATATTCTCAATAAAAACCTCGCTTTCGTTTCCTGTTGTAGCGGTGAAAACTAACACACTTGTGCCGTTTTGCCTTACACAAATACGATGCAGACATTAAACAGGAGATACGTTGAACATTTAAACATTCACACATCTGTTTATAACATGAGTGGTATTTCTTTTTGTTTTATAATGTTTGATTAATGCCACAATAAAATTGTATTAGTAATGTTTGCTCCAAATCTGTCCAGTATGTTGTACAACAATGTGCACTGAATGAGTTTTAATTCATAACTAGCAAAATGTACAAACTGCAAGTATAGAAATATCATGTCAAAAACCGGTCACATTCCCGTGCATTTTCATGACCACATGACAATGTTTTCACCTCGCTACTGTGTTTTCTTGTCGTGTGCAATGCAAGGGGTTCCTTGAGAATATCGGTACATTTGTTTTTATGGGAAATTAAAAATCAATTATTGTTGAAGAAATTCAACAACAAAATTAATAAATCAAAATTTAAGAGTTGAACATACATAATTTAAACCTTAAATAACAACAGTAGGAAATTTATTCTCAAAATATCTCCAACATTATAATTTCAGTTGTGTTACTTACTCTCCAGACCCTCATATAAATAGAAATTTCTTTTTATAAATAACCTCCAGTGTACTTACCCATTAGCTGTGTCACCAGCTGCTGCGCCCGGCTCTGTTGTTGATGTAGCTGCTTTTGGAGTGGTATTCTCAGCCTGTTCAGTACTGTCTTCCTTAGTACTTGGAGTATCTGTTGATAGAGGCTCCTCCAAAACAGCTGGTTCAGCTAAACACAGAGAAATAATTCAGTACATGTACTATATCAAATATTGCAAATTAATATATGCAAGAGAAATTAAATATTCTAAAACATAAAACAATAATTGACAACAAATTGAAAATTTCTTATTAATCTAGACATTTAGAACAGATGATAAAGTGAATCTTTGTAACAACTCACCTTCAGGAGCAGAGGAGTTATCCTCATCAATAGCAGCATCCTGCAAAGAATAATCACAAACATTACAAGATAAAAAAAAGTTGTTTTTTTTTTTTTGAAAGAAGAAAATATGCTTTTCAGGCTGCCATCTAGGGATATCTATTGGTCAATCTTATGGAATGAGATACATTTGTTTTGAAATTGTACCCACATGATGTTGCAAACGAGACAGAAAGTTGCAAAAATGAGACGATTATGTAAATAAAGCTGCCGAAATCACCAAGAAACCAGCATAATCATAAAAGCTCACCTCATATTGTTGAGTGGCTGCTTCATGGAAATCTTGATCACTGTCACCATCTATAACATGTTAAAGACTTCTATTTCAATAGTTATAACGGCATAAAAAACATTAATCACATTAATCAACCGACCGACCAATCAATCAAATCCTATTTTTTACATTGACAGAGGCCCTAAATAATCTTCAAATTGAGATTGTGGCCTGGCCGCTCAGTCTAAACTTTGTAAACGTCCCCTTACAGGCCTTTCGGTCATGATCATTTCGATCTGTTTGTCCCATGCCCAGACATATACATGCATAGCATACTTGTCGATCCATACCAATGTCATCATTTGCAAAGTTGGATCTCATGCTAAAAGGTGACATGAAGTAAAACAAAACCTCACCCTGTGTGATGACTGAGGCCACGCAGCAGTTGGCGGCATTGGAGGGCCTCAGTTCTATGGGCGCCGCAGCCTCCGGTGTCTCACCACTAGTGGTGGGCAGCAGTGGCTGGCCCGTGCTGGCCCCACTGTCCTGGCTGATCTCAGCACCTGCGGTCGCGGTCTCAGGCCATTTTTGGGCTTTCCAGCTGGCAGCAGCCTCAGTTGTCTTGGCAGTAGTGGGCAGTAATGGTTGGGTTTCAACGCTGCCTGAGGCTGTCAGCATCTCATCTACAGTGCGCTTTGGGGAGTCTGAAAAGCAGAAAACACAACTGTATATATGCATGTAAACATTGTGTTCTCAATTGCATTTTACTTCTTATAATATCATGGTATAAAAGGCACCCAATTGTGTTATTTCTTGAGAAATGTACAAAAGGTATTCTCATGTTATTGTAAAAACATAATCTACATTGGATTTGAACACTACAAATTACAGTTTTGTAGTTCAGTGTTGACATAAAACAATCTGAATTGATCAACATTATCACTACCTTTAGCAACATAAATGGAAGTGGAGGCTTCCTTGCTGGCTGGTAGTGCTGGGTTGAAACAATCTGGGATGGGCACAATGTAAAAATCACTGTCTGAGTCCGAGGAGTCGTCAGTCGCATCAGAGAAGGAGCTAACACTGCCCATGTCATACTCTGAAATGATCAGCATAATCATAAAAATATGGATAATAACTAGAATATATCTCACAGAATGTAAAGCTTTGTTATCCACTAAATTTCAATGGCCGCACAGAAATGATGCACACCACCATGGTCATCTATTTCTTGATATGCCTGATGGAGACTTTTTAAGTAACTTCTGTTTTTGCAATCCACTACAAGTAAATGTAAGGTAATACATGTACATGTAACTATTCAACAAAAACAGCTAATATAAAACAACTTAATTAAAAATTACTATCTTTCTTCATCTCAGTTGTATTTTCATCATTGTTTTGGTTAGCAATGGTACCATTGGAGTTGCTTGTGAGAAGACAAACTGCAATAAAACAGTCAAACTATGGATATTCTTTTTCAGCTCCAGATACATATCCATATTCTATAAACATACCCTTCTACATATTCAAAACAAAATATAGACAATGAAGCAGAAAAAATATCAACTAAATCATTCCATTGATGAAATAGTAGAATAGAAATTGCGGACGCAAGAGCTGCTCACCTTGCTGGAAGGCAGTGAGTCCCGCCATACGCTCCTTGACCAGGTCACTGAACCCGGCCTCCACGTCGTCATTAGGCGACGGCTCGGCAGACACAAGCTCCACTGAGCTCGAGTTCGACATGGGACGCACCACTTCTTGGAACTCCTCAGGAATCGGAGACTTTGGCGGAGTTACGTCTGCATGCACATAATGAATGTTAGGTCTATTGCGATTTGCGGATAGTCAAATTATTTCATATCATGTTTGATGACCCAAATAAATAACTGTTCTAAGCAAGCCCAATCACTTGACCATGTATGGAAAACATACATCGGGTAGCAAATTCCATTATTCTTCCATTAATTTCAATAACACAAAGGTACAAAATATATGAAATAAGAAAACGTATGACAAATAATAAGAAAATCATGATATAAAAATACCAACCTCTGCTCTCCAATGGAGTGTTGTTAGGCGTTGCAGTGTGCGATACTCGAGCATCCTTCTTGTTCATGAACATTTTTTGGCACGATAACACTGAATCTACATGGTCCTCAATCTCCAACATCTCAAATTTTGCCAAGTCTTCTCGTGTGAGCATGTTTTCCCCTCTTGAAGCAGCCTGAGGACGTTCATCAGCTTCTTCATATGTCTCTGTCTGCAGAGGTTCTTCAAGCGTGACCATATCATTATAACAGTCATCTACCGGACGATATGACCTGTATTCTACTTCTGGAGCGGAGTCATCCTCAATGGGAGGCTGTAAAAGTGATGTTTATAATCAAATGCAGGCGTCTTCATATGTACTAAATGATTTAATGAAAGATTAGCGCATGGATAAAAAATTTGTCAAGGGAAAATAAACTCGTACCGATGCCTCATCAGTTATCACAACTGTTGGTGAGGTCATCTCCGCAAGCTTTTGTTCCTTACTCTCCTCCTCTTTTGTTGGTATCTCTTGTTCTGTAGGAGCCTCCTCATCTTTCTGAAATTTCATATATAAAGTGTCAAATCATAATCATAACTGTAAATGCATTACTACCTTTTACTGTATATTAAAAATAAAACAAACTAGAAATAAAAAAAATTTAAAAGCGATGATTTTTCATAGCATAGCTTGTAAAAAGATAAAATTATCCCCAATTACATGAGCTACTGGTATAACACTGTGACGTTCAAAGAAAACAAAAGCACAAACACACCAGAGTATCTTGTGGTTCCTGCACCTGGACGGAGCACCAAACCCTGTGTCCAAAGCGTGCACCTGCATGAGTTAGGCGCCAGTGACACTGATATGTTCCAGGTTCTTTCGGTGCTTGTAGAGTCACAGTCAAAATGCCAGTTTCACCAACCTAAGAATGGATGGTACAGATATGGCTGATATAAAAAATGTACCCACGAAAGAGTAACACATTTCATGACTGCTAACTTCAAGAACCATATCTCAAATACATCAAAATACATCTGTAATTACAGTTTGCATCAAGTGTGATATTCATTGGAAAATGTACAAAAATTCTTCACATGTTACTGGAAAATCATAATCAGTCATAATCACGGACTGCATACCTGGATATGAGGCACATCAACCTCTGCACCTTCAGGTTCTGCCGGGATCAGATTTCCCCACATCATCTTGAGGCTTGTTTCAGCTGTCCAGGCATGTGTTCCTGTGTTGCGCATCTCCCATGACTTGACCAGCAGGTCGCCAGGGCCAACCACAGAGCCATCTGGCAGGGTCACATCTCTTAAAAACTCTGCAGCCATCCGGCTGAAAGCAAAGAAATTTCAACAAATAAATATGACTGGATGTTAATCATGATACTAAATGCTTAAAATTTCTGTTAACAGTATTAGACATCAAAAGCTCAAATGCACTTTGTCATGATCAGTAAAACAACAAAGTGCACTTTAGACATGGAATATATCAATATTAGTATTGAGACTCCCAAGTTTATAATACAGCATAAATGAAAGAGCTAGATGGTTCAGCAGCCTACAGCCTCCGCTGTGATACTCACACAGACATCCTGAACTGTGGCAGGTCGAGGCGCTCACGTTTGCGCGGCTGTTCGTCCCCGTCACAGCTGCGCTTCACCTGCTCCTCTCCAGTGCCTGTACTGCGCTGGCAGCTGCGGGTGGCCAACTCCACAACACGTTCCTGGCGCCGGCGCAGTTTCTCCTCCACCTGCAGCACACAAGTACATTATAATAAGTCACTTTTTGTCAAGGCAAGTAGAGCGGTTGTCAAAATATCCAAACTTCATGCTTGTCTTTATAGTTTTATTGGTAAAATTAATTTCCTAAATGTGTTATCATTACGTCGCCAAATTAGTTTACTCTAAACACATACCTTTACTTCCTTTTTCCGCAATTTGTCCTCTTGCTTCTTCAGTTTCTCCTCCTTGCGTCTCAGCTTTTCAACCAGCCTTAGCTCTCTCTGAAGACTCTCAACACTTTCACCCAAATGGCGCATTGGGTTCTTCTCAGGGCCAGTACTGCTGCAATTTGATTTCAAAACCATCTTTTAATAGATCTGATCGCTACACTTACACACAATTCTTAAAACTTAATTCAAACTAAGTAAGACTAACTAACTTAAGCTTTGAGCATTGAATGAGCGTTTAATATAAACCTTCCCGAAAACATTGAATCGCCTTTAGAAAACCTAACATAATACTCATTGTCTATTTGAGTCTTCCAAGTTAACGCTTTTACTCACCCGCCTCCCCAACTTTCAGCTCCCTCTCGGCTGTAGATATTGCATCGCAGCAGAGGGATAAGCTTGCCATTCTTATCATAGCCAGCCATGCGCACAGGCAGTCTCAGCTTGAGGAAAACGTGAGTAGGGTTGTGCACTCCCTCTATAAGCTCACACGCCTCACAAAGGTCATAGTCACAGCAATTGCTAGAGAAAAATGGAAGAATGCTATCAACATTGTACAATTGTGAGAGATGAACTGAATTAAGTCTACTTTTTTCGTAGCCAACCATAATAACAAAACTGCCCTTGAGTGGTCAACTAATTTGTCAAAGAAAAAAATTCAGGAAACATGTATACATGTAGTATTCATATTTGATTGAAAGGATAACATTTATTACCTATTCAGAACTTCCAACATATACCTATATACCTATGTATACAAGGAACAACACTTGTTTATTGGCCTCATTCAATAGTTAGGATCATGTCAAAAATCTATACCAATGAAATTTCAATGTTCAAACACATTCAAGAAAAATGTACACCCACATATTAAGGAGCCTTTCTGGAGATAAAAGAATTTTGAGATAAAAAAAATTCTTAAAATGTTCGTTTTTTATTTTAGTATAAAAGTACATTTATTTCCCTTTTTAAAAATGTATAACACTTTAAGCTTTTCGGGAATGGAATTTGGTTTATGGACCATACAAAAGATCATACAAAATACAATGAAAAATTCAGTCAATGTTAATTTTGACTGTACCGAACTTGTATACATGATCTTTTGTATGGTCCATAAACCGAAATCTATTCCCGAAACCCCTGAAGTGTTACACATTTTTAAAAAGGGAAATGCATGTACTTTTATACTAAAATAAAAAACAAGCACATTTTAAGAATTTTTCTATCTCCAGAAAGTCTCGTTAACATGTCTTTCTTACCCGTGAGCATATGCATAGTATATTTAGTACATTTATCAATAAATTAGCTACTCACCCGCATTTGTAACGGATTCCTACAATGTTCTGTTCGCAACTGTCACATATGATACTATCGTGGTTGTAGCGCACTGAAAAAATCAACTCATGAGATAACATTCAATTTATCACACAGGATGCAGATGGCCTTTAAGTGTGAAGAGGGAAATGGCTTTAAAATGAAGTGTGAAGTGGGAAATTTGCTTTAAAATTAAGTCTAAAGTGGCCAATTAGCTCAAATTTAAGTGTCAAATGGAAATGAGACCTCCAATCTAGACTCTCATCACAGTTTACAGTACTACTTTCATTTTTCTAATGCAGTATGATCGTAATATTAAAGGTTGAACCTGAATATTTTAATTCAAGACAAAAGTAAATAAGAATAATAATATACATAAATCTTGACATAATTATCACTAAATTAAATGGAGATATTAAATTGTGAAATCAGACAAGGCCCATTAAAGCCATATTGGTAGCTGCCCACCTCTGCTGCCGCTGTCCAGTGACTGGCTGCGTGTGACAGAGGGTGTGCTGGAACCCGAGGGAGAGGCCACATTGAGAGAGGTGACCACAGCGCCCTCCAGGCCTTGCAGCACCTGCCTCACCATGCTACGGGACACGTGTTCTGACATGTCTGAGAGCAGGTCCTGTTTCAGCTGCAACACGGTTTTATGTTTAAAGAGGGTTACTAGATTGCTTTTCAGATTATCTTTTTTTAATAGTAATATCTCATTACATGTACTTCATAAAATGCAATGTCAAGTGACACTTAACTTGCACAACTGGTCAGAACTCTGAAGATTGTAGCCATTATTGACAATATGTCGTACTACAGTTACATCTTAAGTACATTTACTTACATATCAAAAAGACACTTCTTAATTTCATTATTCATTGTTAACACCATATAATTCATTGCAAACAGATATATATCACACACCATCCATAAACCTTGCATGAAGACCATTCTTGTCACTATCACTCTTTAAAAACCATCAACAATCTATACCTGTTGTATGCCACGTGTGAACCAGGCTGGGCTTTCATCTCTATCCATGGACTGGTCAAGGGGTGGAGTGACCCCCACAGCTTCACGGGGAGACTTCTCATTGACCTTTTCAGCGAGACGTGAATAGTAGCCTCGTGCTCGCTCTCGTTTACGCTGAGGCGCAGATGACGAACGATACAAATTCGGCATTTTGGAAACTTTAATTTTAGGCTTTTCTCTGAAATGAACATTGCAATGAAAATTAAGCTACATTTTTAGAGATGAAGTCAAATATCTGGTACATGCAATTTCAAAACCAGATTTCTCAAATCATAAAAAAGTGATAAGTATATTTTTCAATGAGCAAACGTTCTTCCAATTGAAACATGAATATTACACAACATGATTGAACATTAATTTATTCAAATGACAAAAGTGCTCTTACATGTGCTCAACCACCCAGTGCTGAGTTCCTGCGCCTGTGTAATCAGCTGCCATCACCTGGTGAACAAAGAAAATATGAAAATTGGCAACCACTGACAAATAAAAAATAGATCTTGTATGAACCAATATACTAACGAAAAAAAGTTCCAACCACCACACTACAAGAAACTGTGGTGACCTACATTCCTTTTTAAACATAAAACGCACCACACCACAACCCGAGCTCAGCTTAATACCCTGGGGTGCCATGAAATGCATACCCTTGCATCCTGCGACACCCGGGTTTTCCCATGATATCCGCAAAGATGATCGATCATATAATATAACACAGAAATACACAGTATCCTTCACAAAATCTGCATGTTTATAGTAGGCCTAAATCAATAAATACTACATAGTACTTCTTCGGACACATCATACAGTTTTACATTCATTATGCTTGTATTGGCATAATTCATTACTTACATCAAACATGCCATAGATCTATTAGTCATTCCAACATACCAGTGTTTTGGTGTTGGTGAAAAATAATCAACTACACATAACTCCAAAGCAAATTTTTCATTTTTGTCATGGGGCGGATGTCACATCATCCCAGGTAACGGCGTGGTTCATCATATTCATTTCAAATTTAATTTACAGTTGGATTACCTGTACGCCAGGAGCAGCATAGCCCTTAGGTGGTGCACACATGACCCAATTGGGGTTGAATCGGTGTTGCACACGCTCACCCACAATGTGCCATTGCTGAGATGTCTTGCCAAACACGAAACGCATCGTACTGGCTCCATTAGCTGAATGAAAACAACAAATAAAAAATCAGGGGGCAATCAAAGGATTTTGATAATCAAAAAAAATATCAACCAATTAACTGTAGTGCAAAGCTTTAGCATAGTCTTATGGAAACCTGGTTTGCTGTGTTGGTTTCTAGGGTCTGCCAGGGATAACTCTGGACAGCGCTATTGCGCCATATGCAGATTGTTTTTCTGATTGGCATTATCACTTTAAGCTTACTGTGCCATTTGGCACAGTAGATTGTGTTACACAGGCATGTCTTTTACATGTGTGACTGGATTTCTTGTGGCTTTTAAAGTTAACAAGAGGCCCATGGGCCTTAACGGTCACCTGAGCATCAACAAATATTAGCGAGATAGGCAGTTTGTGATGTTTTTTCAGGGATTCCTCAATAATTCCCTGGGAGTCATGAAATCTACAATTTTTGGTATGTAGCATCCGTAGGGTAAGGAGACAATCTACATCTATCACATCTACTGACTTTGGAGGCACTGTACATTGAGGAAATAACACCAATGATCAACACCAAGGAGGAATACAAAAGCAGAGCCCTGACCATCAAGATTTAGATGTTGTCAGCACCTGCTGATCTCTTAATCCTTAATCCTTGTGTTGTTATGTTTTGATTCATGTTCTGTATTATATTCATGTAATATTGAAAACAGTACTGTTTTGTAATTTAAGTTGGTTCATCTTACGGAAGGTTGAAAATATTTAATTAAAATGTGAATAAAAAAGATGTTGGTTCTATCTTTTATATATATGAAAATATCTAATTAAAATGTGGATAAAAAAGATGTTGGTTCTATCTTTTATAACATCTATTATTTGTTTTGTGTTTCAAATTCCTCATCTTCAATTTATTTGATTTGGCTACTTTGTATTATTCAATACTGTTGTTACTTTGTGGTATGCCTCCCTGGGTCAATACCCCAAATCAATTACCAGTAACATACAATGTGTAAATAGTAATTTTCTAAGACAATCACAAACAAGTCAATTGAAGTTTGACCCACCATCTTGCAAAATGGCACTCACTGTATTTCACCAAGAATTATCCCTGGACTCTGGTGCTAATAATCTGTTACTCATGTAATGAATCAGTGAAGTCTTCTAGTTAAACAAACTACTAACTACTATACCACTGACTTAATAAGTACTCACCACTGGCATCAAGGCAGTACCCATTCCATACACTGCGAATGGTTCCAGTGTTTGGATCTTCATACCACAGCTGGTTATCACACTTCTCAGTAGTTAAGTCCTTCTTCTTCCACAAGATGATAGGTGTACCCTGCAAATAAATGGAATTACTATTATATTCAGAATTGTCTCGAGAGTTCACCAACGGAACGTATCCATTACAAAGCTAGTTGCCTCACATTTCCACATAAAACAGCCAAAATAGTAATATACATATACACAATGGGTAACATTAAAAATAAAGATATCCCCAGCTAATACTGACATACTCACAGAGTATAAATTTACCTTGCAGTGTGTGTGTATAATGTGTACTGTAGATCAGTTGTGATGTAGAATCCATCGTTCATGGAACAAAGTCATCTTGTATAACATGTACATGTTTCTCTATGGGTGTTCACCTTACAACTACAGCCCTCTACTTAAACGGCGTAAATAATACTGAGTACTCTTTGGTTACATATACTTAACCTTGTTACACTTATCATTTATATATTGTCATTTCCATTTAAAAGCTAAATATGCACCTGATTTTGACCCCAAGCTTGTACATCCAACACCAAGCCTAATTCTGCATTACGTAGCATAAACATGCGCTTCTTTTTCTCTGTCTTCTCAACAGGATTGGATTCATCTGACAGTTCTATTGGTTTCTTGCTTGCTTTTTTATCATCACCTTGCAGATTGGCTGCTTGGCTAAGTCCAAAATATCTGTCTATATCAGACTCTTGCTTGATCTCACTCTTGATTGGTGTTTCTGCAGATTCCACAGCCTTCATATCTGAATTCTGAACAGCTGGATTTGGCTTCATAAATACAGACATGTTTGCAATGTCTGCTGTTACTGTAAAGATTAATGCATAATTATTACAATGTGCGAATCATCTATATCAAGAATTTTATAACTGGTTACAATTGATACACACTGATTTAATTATGTCAAAGAATTTTTATTTACCTATGTGTATGTCGTCTGCAATGTCGTGTGACGATGGCTGTTCGCAGTTGACTGTCAGATTCAGCGTGTTATTACATTCTCTTGCCAACTGAAAATCATAGAAATAAAGTTTCTCACACCTTATTTTACCAACCAAATAGAATGTACAAGTTGACATGCCTTAAAATAACTTCGTTTGAATTTCAAGTGCACCAAAATTTGCAAAAACTAAAAGGGCCAGTAAACTTTTCCACAATTTTTTATTAAATGGATCAGTTTCAAATTAGAGCATTTGTGTACTTCATAATTGTCATTACATAACACTTAGATCAATAAACCAATAATCATAAGGTCAACTAAAATTCTCATGATCTATACAGTCAGACTACTGTCAGGAAACATGACTGCCGCCACCATGGTGGTCATGTGACCCTTTGAGATTTTGCACTCGGCCCGATGAAGTTGTTGCGATAACAATGAAAGTCTCGCCAAAAAATGGTTAATTTTGGTTTTCTATTGGTATCCAATAAATTCTTTGAATACTGTCAGGAAGTTATACCTGGACTAATTGATTCTCCGGTTATAAAGGTCAGACATATGGCTGGATAATTATCCTATGATCAGAACGATCTATTTATAAACTACAAGATCAATAAAAGTCAAAGAACAGTTTATAAATTCAGACCATCTATGACACAAATGCTTGGTAATGACATTATTGGTTTCATAATAAGAAAATTTTCATATATGAAACATCATATTAGAAATAAACTGTGTCCTAACCTTTCACCGAAAATCTCATATTAATCTGCAGTGATATTCCCGATATGGATCAATGTCTAAGCTTATTGCACTTTATTCAGTTGTTTATTTTAATTGATTCTTGGTTTATTTTAAATTTGTACTACTGCTGAGGATTCTTTGAGAATCGAAAATATATGTTTCTAAATTCTGAGTCAAAACTACATAATGATAATAATGATAATGTATTAGAAAACCTTTGCTAAACTTATACAGCAGTAAATAAGAATATATGAAGACAAAATACATTGACAACTTCAGATGTATGCAATAATGTGCGATGCAAAAAAGCGACACAATGAGTTTAAGATTCCAAAGTATAAAAACATCACAACTCCCCTTGGCACAACTTGATCAATACCAAAAGCTTCGTTTTGCATTGCATATTCTTGGAAGTGTGTCAAGATCATGAAGGATTGGATTTCTACATATATTTATTCCCAGAGCAGCGATTAAAGAATTTCATCAACAAGATTAATAAGTAGTCCATCTTCAGATAATAAATTTTGTTACAACAAACAGGAACCATTAGGGACATAAGATGTCAGAAGCACCTTGTAGCCCTGGTCTACCTGAAAACTGGCACGGTCTACCAGTTGGAAGTAGGTAGACCTGTGGTCTACCTGCTTTGAAAATGGTGACAGTTCCATTATGTGTTATTATTAGAAAACTAAAAAATACTGGTGTCCAACAATCGTTTGAATCATCATCCTTATTTTAACAAACACAGAGAATTATGATATTATGTCAATGTATTGAATTATGCACTTCCCTTTAAAGGGCAACAGAAGGAAACATGCATTTTTTAACAACACATGAGTGCCGGGCTACCGGATTTTGAGTCGGTCTACCTGATTTTTAAACTTGGTAGACCCATTGCCTTCTGCCTTACCAGTCCTTATGTCAAACCCTGAACAAATCCATTTTCCCCCAAACCAGACTTGCCAACAGAAATAGGTCATGGGCGAAGTGTGACTCATAAGAAGCATTTTTTGAAGTGATAAAACACACATTGCACCATTGGTGGCAATGCTTCTGATCAATACATGTATATAGAGTATTATCTTCCACAAATGGTTCCAAAACTGATACTTCCAAATAAATTGATACATACATCTGAATTTTTGAATGAATCGAAATGGCAATACTACTAACAAATTTTACTTTTTGTAGTAATATGAAGACCAAAATTATAAAAAACAAAAAAGAATCGTAATTGTTGGATAGTATTTTGAAACATTTGTGCATCATGTAGAAAAGGATTTTGAAAATATACCTGAAATGCAATCCTTAGCTCTTCATCACTTCTAATTGTTACAAGATCCTTCTCATCATCTGTGTACTGCACTTTGAGTTCTCCTTGATCTGAGTATACTTTCAACTGCAAAAATAATGTTCTCATAAATTTTCCTTAAATATTTATCTAAAAACAATATTATCAATCAGTACCAGTTATATGCTGAGTTGCCTCATTGAACTGATATCAATGTAATGCTACATTCTTGTAGATTTCTTAATTTCAACTCCAACTATCACATGGATTTCTTTTTAGAAGTCTAGAGTTATTAACTGACTTTAGACCATTTTACCACACAGAATTTCTTTTGTGTAAGAATCTACCT